>SJYC01071127.1:0-10674 GCA_006408675.1 Madoqua kirkii | reverse complement strand
GCTCAAGTATTGGCTCACACTGATACTAGGAATACCATCACCTCCACTAGCTTTATATGTAGTGATGCTTTCTAATGTCCACTTGACTTCACATTCCAGGATGTATGGCTCTAGATGAGTGATCACACCATCGTGATTATCTGGGTCATGAAAATCTCTTTTGAACAGTTATTCTGTGTATTCTTGCCACCTCTTCTTAATATCTTCTGCTTCTATTAGGTCCCTACCATTTCTGTCCTTTATCGAGCCCATCTTTGCATGAAATGTTCCCTTGGTGTCTCTGATTTTCTTGAAGAGATCTCTAGTCTTTCCCATTCTGTTCCTTTCCTCTATTTCTTTGCATTGATCGCTGAAGAAGGCTTTCTTATTTCTTCTTGCTATTCTTTGGACCTCTGCATTCAGATGCTTATATCTTTCCTTTTCTCCTTGGCTTTTCACCTCTCTTCTTTTCACAGCTATTTGTAAGGCCTCCCCAGACAGCCATTTTGCTTTCCTGCATTTCTTTTCCATGGGGATGGTCTTGATCCCTGTCTCCCGTACAATGTCAACGAACCTCATTCCATAGTTCATCAGGCACTATATCTATCAGATCTGGGCCCTTAAATCTATTTCTCACTTCCACTGTATAATCATAAGGGATTTGAGTTAGGTCATACCTGAATAGTCTAGTAGTTTTCCCTACTTTCTTCAAATTGAGTCTTCATTTGGTAATAAGGAGTTCATGATCTGAGCCACAGTCAGCCCCTGGTCTTGTTTTTGTTGACAGTATAGAGTATCTCCATCTTTGGCTGCAAAGAATATAATCAATCTGATTTCAGTGTTGACCATCTGGTGATGTCCATGTGTAGAGTCTTCTCTTGTGTTGTTGGAAGAGGGTGTTTGCTATGACCAGTACATTTTCTTGGCAAAACTCTATTAGTCTTTGCCCTGCTTCGTTCTGCATTCCAAGGCCAAATTTGCCTGTTACTCCAGGTGTTTCTTGATTTCCCACTTTAGCATTCCAGTCCCCTATAATGAAAAGGACATCTTTTGGTGGTGTTATTTCTAAAAGGTCTTGTAGGTCTTCATAAAAGCGTTCAACTTCAGCTTCTTCAGCATTACTGGTTGGGGCATAGACTTGGATAACTGTGATACTGAATGGTTTGCCTTGGAGACGAACAGAGATCATTCTGTCATTTTTGAGACTGCATTTCAGACTCTCTTGTTGACCATGATGGCTACTCCATTTCTTCTAAGGGATTCCTGCCCACAGTAGTAGATACAGAGTTGTTAAGTGAATATAAGCCTACGATTTTCAATTGGAATAGATGGTTTCTCTCTTCTTTCCCAGAGACCTCAAAATCAAGATGCAACCTACAGCCTTGGCCATTTCAACCTTGCCTTATCTGTTTTCATCATAAATTTGGGGGGAAAGAATGGAAGGGCAGGAAAGCAAGATCTAAAGGGAAGTGACTCTTATTACTATAACATTTCCTTGGGCTGACTTAAACCAAGCCAGCACTCAGGTGGGCATGCTGGCAGAATCAGGGGAACCAGCAAGACACAGGAAAGGAAGTTTATGAATGCTTCCCCTTCACTCAATATGGCACTGGGCTATCTCTTCTCCCTGAAGACCCCTGAAGCCCCTCACCACTTCCACGTTCTTCCTCTAGTTCACAGTCTGTTACTGATATACTCTCTTAAGGGAAATGCCAAGGTTAAAATGGCTGAGCTAGTGCCATCTAGCCCTTTGGAATGTCTGTGAAACAGTAATCTCTGGAGGATTGCTGCTGGATCTTTGCAAATGGGTTCTGGGGTGCTGGGGGGCCACGCAACACAGTCTCAAAAGAGAGTTAAGCCAAATTAAGCAGCAGCACTCCACCAGCCCCATGTGCATAAAGCAAGGGTGCTTCAGCTTCCCAGGAGACAATACCATCAGCTAAAGCATGAATCAACTGGTCTGTTCTATTTTCTAAAATTGCGCAAACACTTTCTTGGAATTAGCACCATGACTCAAAGCACCTATGATCATTTATGGCTTGGAAATATAATGCAAATATTTCAGGATACTTTTCCAACTGGAAAATATTAAAAATTTTTTTCATATGTGTTTCTAACCTCTAGTGACATCAGATCTTGATCATTAAGATAAAGCCAACGCATGTCAGAGTAGCTAATTATAGAATAAGAAGGTTACAAAGGGTTCTTCTAACATCTGGACAGTAATTTCTTCAGATTACAACAGATCTTATCTGAACTATGATCCTCACCCACCCATAAGAGCTGGCTATCTAGATGGGAATAATAACAAATTATTCACCAAAACTGCTGTGCTCTCTCTCTCTCTTTTTTTTTTTTTTTGGATTGTGATGCTTAACTGGACAGACAGTAAGATAGAAGGACTGTTGATGGAATCAGAGAAAGTCTGTACGTGATATGACGTCTACTTTTGCTTGTTGGGAAAGAGACTATTTCAAGAGTATGTGACAAACCACAAACACTGTTTCTTGTTGAGATTCTTGGAGGAGTTTAGTTCACCTGTAGACACATTCCTTGCTCTGTGGATACTAGATAAACAGCATTCTTTGAAGGCACAGGTCTTAAACAGGTGCTTCCCTCTTTCCTTTTCCCCTCTTAATAGTAGGCTTTTAGGTTTAAATAAATGGTAAATTATATCAACCTCCCACTCCTTTACCCATCTGAATACAAGAAGCTTGGAGAACTATTATCAGACCCTCTATGATCCTAGCTCTGAAGTGTGGAGGAAGTAAAAATATTTTGAAGGATCAAGAACATGCAAGGGTAAAAATCAGTTAAGAGCATGATCTTGCACGTTAGAAAGTCAACACCTTCTCCTCCACACTCTGGTTAAAAATGAAGAATGACATCTGCATGCTGTCAGCAACAGCCCTCTCCCCCATCTCTACCCCCCACAATTTTTAATAATACTAAGGAGCCCAAAGAGAGAACCCAAGAGAATTTAAAAAAAAAAAAAAAACAGCCCCTTGTAGTAGTTTATGTGCTCCAGGTTTTGGCCCATGAGGCACTTTCCAGTTCCCACAGTTTGTCACCCCAATCAGAATATAATCAGCCTTGGAAAATGTTTCCTTGAACCTCCCTAGTTCTTTCTATCTAATTGCTGCAGGCTGCTGCTGATCATCTAAATCCCTTAGGCAACTGGTTAAGCACTTGTTGCCAAGGCTGTCCTTTCCATTATCATTTAATACCATGTTTTTAAAAAACCATCAGTGTCAGGAAATCTAATTTACTTGGGTTACCTATCAGTCAGTATTAAGAAACACATCATTAACTGAAATTCATATGAACTTCTTTTATAAATACATTTAGATGATTTAGGGATATCAGAGGAGTAACACTATATCTTAAAGGCAGTTAACCATTCTTACATATATAAAAATTAACAAGTTTGAGGACTAAAACCCCATTCCAGTCAATGACTCTTGGGGTTCAGGGAGAAACTAGGATTCTGTGAAGTCATCAGAAATGAATCTTCCTGACTTACTGGTTACTTTGTTTCTCAAATGAGTTTGATAGGAAAATGCCACTCCAATTTAGAAGTCACTAGGAACAGAGATTGTTACTGCTTTGTCTGGCAAAACTGTGCAAATCCTTTCCTGCCCATTTCAAGACAGTTACAGTGGCAGAATCCTGTGTCCTGGGAGCATGCTTGACTTCCATTTTCTAATGCAAGGAAAAACAAACAAGCTTTAGCTGCTTCACAGAGCCTCAAATAGCTCTTTTGGATGATGGGGCTTCATCTCTCATCAGATGGGTTTTTGAAGGCCCAGACCACAGAAACTGTCTGGGAGTCTGTGCTCAAAAGTCCAGAACAATTTAGAAATTATTTCAGCTGTTCTCAATTTAGAAGTAAAACAAAAACACCAAGTAGGAACAAACAAACACATGCTTCTATGTATCTATTTTTAAAAGAAAAGCACAGCTCTGCCCCTGACTTTCTGTCCATTCTTTACTGCCTCACTTCAGGATCTTGCTCATAAAAAACATATATGGCAATTCCAAAATCTTTCTTCTGGAATATCAGAAATTCTCTCATTCAGCTAAGCTGAAAGCATTTTATGTCTTCAGTCTGCTCTTTCCGGCCCTGGATCTATCAAACATAATAACCAGTTGCTATTTCATCAGTTTCCCCTGGTTCAGTATTGACGTCTCAGCTCTACTTTTCTGACTGTGATCGCTCTCTAGTGGCAAAAGCTGTGAACTGCAAGCTGCTCAGCAACTGGATCACAGAGTGTGGGGGAGGGAAAAAGATGAGTTTTACCTCTCTGCTTTCTGATTTCCAAGAAAATATTAGTTAAATGAGACACATGTTTAAAGGATTGTATGCCATTGTTTTAAATGTAGGAAAACGTTCATTAGCGAACCGAATGTTTATTCTTCAACTCCTAGCTAAAAGAATATGAGTGTCAAAGTGAAGGAAGAGGTAGTCAATCCAAAATAAAGAAAACTGAACGCTATTATAATACAGAAAACCTCAGCCCTCATTCTGTCCAATTTTCCTATGTACCCCTTATTCCTCATAGTTTGTGTCCAGTCCCTGCTTCCCAGGGAGAGTTTGAGAGTCACAGCAAGACCTTCTTGCCTTGCTGGGCTTCTTGTGGCTTCCTAAGGGAAACGCTTTGCTTGAGGAGGCTGACCAGATCAGGCCAGACACATTCCATGGGGCAGCACCTACAGGGATGCCTGTCACCATAACGCATCAACCAGTGACACACTGGGCCAGATTTTGTTCCTGAAATTCTAAAACCCTGCCCTCTTGCTGAGGGCGGGGGCTGTGTCTATCTCACTCATCTCTAGCACCTGACACAGTGCTTTATACCTAGCAGAAGAGTGAGAAGTATTTTGTTCATGCATGAATGAGAGGAAGATACTGGAAAAGTGCTCGAGAAAGTAAGTGTGATGCTAATATCCAGGAAATTCTGACTTCCAGTCCCAATTTCCCCCAACAACTCAAAGAGAGGATTTAAAACTCTCCTCCAGGAATTTTAGATGTCAAGGAGCTTCACTAGGGGCCAGCCACCAGGCAGCCCGTCCCATGGCACCCTTGAATAAAAGGGCCTTCCTCTTGCATAGTTTTATAGAGTCCTCTGCTCTGCAGGTTCCATTCCCTTATTATAAACAGCTTGAAACCACAGCTCCAGGACACTGACCTCAGCAGAACAATGTACCTGAGAGAACTGGTTATCTGAACCAGAGAAGAATGCTAAAATATTTATAGAAAAAATTAGAACAGATAGGACACAATTACAGAAAAAATTAAAATCTGAACACAAGATGGACAGGACTAGACTGAGTATTCTTTTGGACACTGAGCTGGACACACAGATGCAGACACCTTCGATGTGAGCAGAGCTGAACATCTTAGAAGCATACAGCACTTTTCCAGAGCCTGGCTCCCATTGGCCCACTGTAACTCACTCATTGGAGGGAGGGACGGCTTTGCACCGCTTGTGCTGCACAGTGTGGGTACTGTTTGCCTTCACTGGTCTGACATCCAGCATCCCCAGGATGCTGGCTCTCTCTGTCTCTGTGTGTCTGTGGGCTGTGGAGGGGTGGTAGAGCTCTGAGACTTACCCTCTGCTGCTTGGCACCCAAAGTCTCATCTACAGCAGGGATTATGAAACCATGGACAGAGTCGTGCAGGTTCTTGGACTGTCCAGGAGGTATGCATGGAAGGGAAGGGCTGTCTGATTGTATGTGTAATGATCATACATGAACTTGCTTCCTTGGTCATTCATTTTGTTAAGCCCAATTCTGGGAGGGTTGGGGGCTGAAAATGCATTCCTAAATTGAAAGATGTAGTGTGTTCTTTAGAGAAAAGATACACAGCAAAATCTCTCTCCTCCTAACATTTAAAAGCACACAATTCAAAGCCAAAAATATTCTCTGAAGTTAGTAAAATGCAGAATAATTCAAGTTCAATTAATTCAATTCCTATTTTCCTTAGTCCTTCAAAGTTTTAAATTTTATTTAGTCTTCATTTTTACCATACAATGTGGCAATAGTGCAAACACATGGCCTTGGCATAAAGTGATATGGAAATGTCAGGTTGCAACAAGAAATACTTGCTGGCTAATCTCTGAAATGTCCAACGTCTCTTGAATTTTAGTTTATTTAGAAGAAATGCCCCTCCCATTGACCAGGAACCATAAGCAAAATCACTAATCCCTGCAGAAGCAAGATGAATCCCAACAGTCTTAAAGATGGTATTTTTTATGAATCAGATTCTGCATCAGTCACTCCATGAGAACCAACTGATCACTTACGGCTGTGCTTCCTGGAAGAAGCTGAATGACAAGGATCACCCTGGTTGACAGAATGATCTACAGACGGAGGTCACTGTGCCCAAAAAGTTGTAAAAGAGAACTTTAGTGGCTAAAGGAAAACAAAGTGCAGGAAAATAGGCATCAATACTATTTTGTTTCATTTAAAGGTATCATTTCAAATAATGGAATAAAGACTCCTTCCATGTGACTGAACTCATGGCAAGTGGTAAAGCTGCTGGAACGCCTGGAAAATTGGCAGATCCTCCGTCTGCCTTGCTGCAGTGGGGGCACAATCCCCTTTCACCACGTGACATGCAGACAGTGTCCCACATTAGTATCTTTCCTAGTTTTCGGACTGGAAACAACTCTTACCCTTTCTTCCCTACTCTCTCCAAGTCAGGTTTGTGGGACTTAAAATTCAGATCCTTTGGCTTCTTCAGTTGAAATCTGATTTGATCAAACAAATATTTAGCATCCTAAACAATGAGCTAGTTTCTCTGGAAACATTTCATTGCATCCCCACACAATGAGTGCCTGGACCCCAGCCAGTCCTGGTCCAGCTTTCCAGAGACTCCTCCTCTTCTCTTGACCCACTGAAGGCCACTTAGCCCAGGACATTTGTGTCCTGTCAGAAGAGAAAGTTGAAGTCACCTGCTTCCTGCAGAAGCTGCAGAACCTGGCCCTCCCTCCAGCCACATCTCCCATCTGTATGAGCTCGAGAAGGCCACTAAACCTCAAGGGAATTGAACTACATGGCATCTGAAGTTCCTTCTAGCTGGAACTGCAAAGCACTGAAAAAAAAAAAAAGAATGCACTCATTATCTGGCTGTTGCAAGGCTCTAAGCGAGGGCAAAGAAGGAGCAGAGGAAAGGAAGGCAACTCCTGAGGTCTGAATCTATTACATTCATCTGTCAGCTGGTGAGTAGCCTTTCACTTCTGTGTTTCAGCAACTACAAGAGCACTGTGAATGCTCCTAACACAGATATGTATCCTCAGATCTTTTGATAAGCCATTGCTCTTCTGATTCTCAGGGCCCCCAGGTACTTCAGCTCTCTGTCACTGCCACTGTTCCAACCACCTCCTGACTTCCCTAAGCCAGAACCAAGCAGCCGAGCCTCCAAGTTTCGAGGTGATCCCTTGTAGCAACAGTAATCAGAACAGCTCCAAGTCCCAAGTTTCAGCCAGAGCAGAAGTGCTTTCATGTGTTTTATATATGTGGTTTTTCTCATCGTGATTCCACCACTGAAACGGAAAAGGTCGAAAGCCACTTTTAAGAATGTGGGCAGTGATTTCAGCCTGGTCACTACCCACTGAAAGGATGGTATGATGAGGACAGAATCTAACTCCAGGCTTGACTAGTGTCCAATATTTATTTTTAGGTAAAGAGATAGTTACTCATAATGCATAGTAAAGTTTCTAATGAATAGTAATTCAAAAGGGAAGGATCTAAAACCTGGAAACACCTAAACTTACTAATTGCTGCCAATTTCTATCCTAATACAAAACCTTTTGAAATAGGAAAGAGATGATTTGAGGAAGGCAGGATGCAATCCCTCCAGATACTACTGATGAAACACAGCTTTATCAGACAACAAACTAGCCCCATCCAAAAGGGACCCTATGCTCTGCTCACAAGTGGGTATGGTAGGTGGCTCAGGGGTCACCTAGCTTGGTTCTGGCTTCAGTTTTCGGGGACAGATATTTGAAGATAAAGTACACCCAGAAGAGCAAGACCTAAAAGTGATTGGCCTGAAAATCAAGAGATAAAGTTTAAGAATAGGTTAAAGAATCAGGTTACTCATAGTGAAGAAGTAAGCTGAGAAAGGATGTAATTATTGTTTCTAACTATAGTAATATTGAACAATCTATTGAACTCCTACTGATGAGGCCTATCTGATGCCTCCTCTAAACAGCTTGTTTCCATCTTACAGATGAAGAAACTAAGGCCTAAGGTTACAGAGCATGTTTGTGTCAGAGTTAGGATTCAAACCCAGGTGATCGGACTCCTGAGTCCTGCTTTTAACTGTACAAAGGACTGGCATGTAAAATTAGACACACTGAGCGTTGTTCCAGAGGGCAGAACCAAAACTGAGGATGCAAGTCACAGCAATGCCAATACCAACCAGGGCTCCAAAAAGAGAATTTTCTAGCTAGTATGTATATCAAGTGACTGACAGTTAGTTACAAGGTAATGAGTTTCCTACTGTAGAAAATGTACAAGAAGCTGCGGCAGAAGAGCTGTTGATGAAGTTTTAGCCCTGATGGAGAGACCAAACTAGAGGATTTCTAAGAGAAGTCTTTGAACCCCAGGATTCTGTGCATGGTTGAAAATGCAGAGATTCTAAATTGGGACAGAAGTTGCCCTAAAGGTTGAATGAATGAATGAAGATTTTCATTCTGTAATTCCTGTCTACCTACACCTTACCTCTGGGGGCTCCGTGTTCTTAGTGGAGAATAGGTTGAGCACATGATGAAGAAAAAACTCTAGATAAAGTGACATAGCACTTGCTGTTCAATCCCAAACAACCACTTACCGTTCCTGCACTACAATTTCCTCGATTATCAAACTCGAGTGATAAGAGACAGCACTGGATGCGGAAGAGTTGGTCCCCTAATCACACCGCGGGAATCTGTCTCCCAGGTCTGCATCTGGCTAGCGGTGAGTCACAAAACCACTTTGGCCTCAATTTCCTCATCTGAAAACGAGGAATGATAACAGGATTCACCTCCTAGGGCTGTTGTGAGAATTCAGTGTCTTAATAATCTATGAAGTGCGGGGAGCCGAGCTTGGCAACATGGCAAGCCTGAGAGAACTGTTAGCTAAAATAAAGATAATGGAACTCTCTTCCCACTTCACCAGGACGTTGGGTAGGGGATGGGGAGACCTACACATAGGAAATAAGAAGAACTTGAAATTAAAAGTAGCTGTTTTATATTAAAATGTAAGCTCCCTTAGAACCTGGTGAGGTCCCTTACTGAGTCCAGATTTCTTAGGCTGCAAATGATCAGTGGAGTCTGAAGAGTGACAGAAAGGCTCTTCCTCCTCAGAGCAGGACTCACTTCTCACCACGCTGTCACTGTCTTTATTTTTTTCTCCCACATGCAGCTACTTCTTTGAAATCACTGAAGCTCTTGACAAAAATATAATCTCACATTCCTACCGATGTCTCTTCTGCTGGTGCTCCCAGCCTTTGACATTCTCATCCTTGTAACTTCACAGAAAGTTGTATGAGAAGCTCTTGTTTAAGGGTTCACTTTGACTTAACTTGGTGGCTCAGACGGTAAAGTGTCTGGCTGCAATGTGGGAGATCTGGGTTCGATTCCTGGGTTGGGAAGATCCCCTGGAGAAGGAAATGGCAATCCACTCCAGCACTCTTGCCTGGAAAATCCCATGGACAGAGGGGCCTGATAGACTACAGTCCATGGGGTCGCAAAGAGTCGGACACAACTGAGCGACTTCACTTTCACTTTCATGGTGTTGGAAAACAATCTAAATGTTCATCATCTGTTGGAAAGACAACATTTCCTTTTCTCCATTCAATGGTCTTGTCACTACTGTCGAAACCCAACTGGCCATAAATGTGAAGGCTTGTTTCTGAGTTCTCAATTCTGCTGCCTGGACATGTGGGTCTGTTTTGATGCTAGGACCACACTGTTTTGATTACTGTAGCTTTAGAGGAACTTTTGAAAACAGGAAACATGTATCTTCCAATTTTACTCTTCTTTTTCAAGATTGCTTTGGCTATTTGAAGTCCTTTGTATTTCCATACAAATTTTAAGTTCAGACTGTCAATATCTACAAAGAGGTCTGCTGGGATTTTGATAGGAAGTGTGTTGAATATGTAGACCAATTTGGGAAGAAATGCCATTTTAACAATGCTGAGTCTTTTAATTCATTGACATGAACTGTTTCTATATTTATTTATATTTTTCTTAATTTCTCTCAATAATGTTTTGTATTTTTTAGTATATAAGTCCCCAGCTCCTTTGGTTAAATTTATTCCTAAGCATTTAATTCTTTCTGATGTCACTCTGAATGGAACTCTTTTCTTAAATTTCACTGGTGGATTTCTCACTGCTAGTATATAGAAAGACAACTGTTTTTTATATATTGATCTCATACACTATGGCCCTCTAGTCATTTATTAGTTCTAGTAGGTTCTTTGCATATGTGTGTGTGTGTTCATTAACATTTTCTACATATAGGATCATGTTATCTGTGCACACTGCCTTTTTAAACGAGGCTCAAACCTTAGATATACTCAATGACCAAAGGGAAGAGGGGATCACGCTGACA
This sequence comes from Madoqua kirkii, assembly GCA_006408675.1. Taxonomy (NCBI): domain Eukaryota; kingdom Metazoa; phylum Chordata; class Mammalia; order Artiodactyla; family Bovidae; genus Madoqua; species Madoqua kirkii. The sequence goes on along the minus strand of SJYC01071127.1, from coordinate 93 downwards.
CTAATAGCTTCTTAGATTATATAGCTATTCTCTTTTCTCTATCTTTCTACATTGGAAATCATCCCTGAGTATTTGTCTCTCACTTTACTTCAG
>SJYC01071126.1:0-24188 GCA_006408675.1 Madoqua kirkii | reverse complement strand
GGGGGGGGGGGGGGGGGGTGGTGGGGGGGGGGCGGGGGGGGGGGGGGGGCGGCCACAATGCCTACAAGTGTTAAAGCACCAAAGAGACAGAACAGCCCCTAGGAAACTGATATGTAGCATGACTTCAAATATCAGAGCCACCTTAAAATCCATGGCTGGTGGGAAGAATGGCAAGGACAGTGCCTCACACTCAGGGGATTAGCTGTGACACATAACATCTCTGGACCTCAGTTTTCTCATCTATAAACGTGAGATGAAGACTCCTGCCCTGCTTGTGGCTTCCCAACCATTCTGGTCTCGGCTCAGAGAGGCTGTGATAGCACGTGTGTGACCCACTGGGGAAGGTGGACAGCTCCCCACCACCAGGAATCAGCAGCCCAGGGTGGCACCACCCAGTGCTGTCCCCAGAGCTGACAGGCAGAGCCATGCCACAGCCTGTCTCCAGTCCACTCCTGGTTCCCTAGTTGGGAAGGTCAGATCTGAGGATCAAATGACACGAGCTGGAAGTGTTTCGAGAACTGCAGTAACGAAGAGAAGCTGTCACCAGCGAGTTCTGGTGGGAGGACTTGAAATCACCTCCACATGTATTTGTGGGCTCGCCTCAGACAATAACACCCAATCCAACAGGACACATGAGCTCTTCTCTCCCTTCCTCTCCTTGTGGGCACTGGACAGAGGTGCAGGGAAGGGAGAAGAGGATGATTACGAATCGGGGCCTTTGTGGGACTTCTCAGAGGACGGCACAGGAGATGCTTCTGTCTGTGGTGGGCATTGAGAAACATCATGGTGTTTTTTTGTTGGTTGGTTTTGTTTTTTGCTTTTTCCTAGAAAATAGTGAAGCTTTGATATAAAGAGAAAGGGAGAAGACACACACAAAATATGCCAGTGTGCCTCCCAATTACTCCTGGGACATGGCTGGAAAAAACAAATATCTACCAAGTTATGTTTTTTTCCAGGCCCTGGTGGCTGTGTCCTGAAATTGCCCCGTTACCTTTGGAACCTCATCAAGGGGCCCTCGCTGGGGAAGTGGGAGGGAGGGGGAAGCTGAAGCCTTTGTTCCTCCCCAACTCCAAGGTCACCCTAACATTTTATAATCCATCAGCTCACATGGGAGGGACAGGGAGAGACAGAGGAGGTGGGGAAGGCAGGAAAGGAAACCAAATGACCTGAAATGATGTTTTCTCTCGGCTGCAACCCATGTGGTTGAAAGCCATTAGACTCGGAGATGATTATAGAAATTAGACACCTTTTGATGGGTGGGACGCCAGAGCTGAGGTGTGCCCTGGGACAGGCATGCAGGGACAGCAAACACTCCAATAGCTTCTCACAGCTCAGGGATTAGAAGGAGGACTGGTGACTTAGATTTCGTAAACTCAACAATCACAGAAGGCCCGTAAGAAGCGGCCAGGTCCCGGTGGCAGTGCTTGTGTTAAGCCTTCCTGCTCTGGGTCTTTTCTTGTGAAAGGTAAACATGATGGAAGGGAAGTGGTGGTGTGCATTTCGGGCTGTGCGTCTCTGGCCATGAGCTCACCTGAGCCATCTCAGGAACAGGGCGGCAGAGGAGGCATGGGGAGGCCAGTGGAGAAACTGCTGGGCCCCAAGGACCCCCCTGCAAGGGCTCAGCATTTCCCCCTCAGGCAAGGGCTTCATTTTTACCCTCTAGCCTCCAGCTCCGGTCCTGAGCACTGCGCTTCATGGCCCCTTTCATGGGAGCCAGCTCTGTGCTGGAGTCAGCAGACACCAGGGCCTGGGGCTGCCCCAGAGGTCTTCTAGGCATGATGGGGAATCAGAACTCATGGAACATAAAATGCTACATCCTCAAGAGCTAAATGGCACAAGGCAAGAGGGAAACCAATGAGAGGAGATCAAGACAGATGTTCTAGAATAGGTAAGATTTATAAGAGCTCACAGAAAAGTGGAGGCGAGGCCCCTGCACCCTTGGTGACCTACATGGAATCAGGTGAGGGTACTGCCCCAGCAGTGACAAGGAGACCAGAAGGTATTTCCTGCAGCAGGCATAAAACTCACCGATGCTCCCACTGACCAGAAGGCTTCTTGGAAACCACTCAGGCTTAAACAGCCTGGCTCCTCATGGCCTGGATCTGATCTGGGCTTACAGTTTACTGCAAAATGTGTGTGTAAAGGGCTCTGCCCCAATTTGGTGCATGCTCTCCCATTTCACTCTGTCTCAGACCACTCTGAGTCAATAGAAGCTTAACGGATCTGGAGGCCTGAGAGAGAGCTGGGCTGTGTGCACTGGTGAGGTTTGAAGGAAATTGGAGCAGTATGATCCAGGGGTGGGACTTCCATCACACTCTTCCCTCGTCGGGAACTAGTGACTGCTTGGGAAGCTTCTCAGAAACTCAGCGGTCCTGGAGACCACTAAACAGAGTAAGGGGTGGGGTCAGTTAAACTCCAGGAAAGATGGGCTTGGAGAGACAACCCTGCCCCAAGCTAGATCCAGAGGAGAAGGAAAGAGCTTGTGTCTTTCTGTCTGTCTGACTCTGACATAAAGGTCAAGTCATCTCCACCAGGGGATTCCATGGAAGGCCCTGGGATGATAGACTACAGGGACAAGCCAACTAAACAGTTTTTAGAACCTCTGTTGAATTCCTCCTCCTAAACTCATACATGAAGCATCTTTGGAAAGTCATATAACCCACGGCCATAGGTCTGGTCTTTGCCATGTGGAGGTATGGAAAGGGAGAGTGCATTCTCTCTGGAAGGAGGAGAAAGAGGGCAAGAGTCACACTGAGTTGGGTCTTGCAGGACTGGCAGAATTTGCCCAGGTGGGGAAACCACAACGTATTTCCTATCAAATGGAAAAGCTCACCTCTCAGACACCGGTTTCCTTCACTGATACCAAAACCCCCATGCACGGCCAATCACCTGACTCTCCCTGGAAAAGGCTAAGCATTAGGAAAAAAGTGCTCAAGGATGACTGGGCAGGTGTCTGTGCTGGGCAAACCTGCCCATCCCTCTGTGCTCCTTGCTCAGAAAGCCAGCTGTCTGGCGGGAGGTTCAAGGAGAGCGGTGCTGGTGGGACACAGTGCAGGGAGCCCCATGTGGGTCCCTGTTGAAGATGAGGACGTGAAAAAGTGGATGGGAGATTGTGAAATATGAGAGAACACAAGGCGGGAGCTTTTCATTTCATGAATACCCATAGGGCTTTTCAAAATGCTGCTGTTTAAACCTCAGGACAGCCTTGAATGGAATAGGCAAGGAATGTTGAACCCATTTCACAGATGAGGGAACTGAGGCACAAAAGGATCATCATCTAGCTATCCTACAGCTAGTCAGAAAAAACAGAACACAGAACTTAATCTTCCTCTTCCTCATTGTCCCCATGTGCCCTTAAGCAAGTCAGTAAACCCTGCTGTAGTGGGCAGGTGGGCTTATCTGTGGAATTCTTGCCCACTCTGTAGAAATAAGACTTAAATTAAGAGACACTGATTTTATGACACCTGATAATAGTTAACATAAGTATGCTGGCCTTCTAATTTTCAAAACACTTTTTACATTTAATGAGCCACCTCGGTGATCTGGGTGCAACCAAAAGAGAGAACTGCATTTTAATATTCACTTTTCAGATTAAATTGTGTAGGATTTGTTTGGTATTTGAGGGAAAACATCCTGTATGCAAGTCAAATGTCAGCAGTCAAAATGGAGTTATTCTAATGAGATTTCTTTTTTAGGCAATGATAGAGTCTCTGATAAAAAAAATTTCCCCCAAGTTTTTGCTTTTGAGTTATTCAGCTTTCTCACTTAAAAATAAATGAGCTAATTAATTAAGAAGAGAAAAGGAACTGCTTTGATTTGAAGCTCTAAACAAGTGAAACAACAGACACTGCTGAGGTTTTGTCCTGAGCCACTTCAGTGTTTTGAAATGTACAGCTTCTCCAGTATCTAACATCTAAAATGGGATTAGTGGCTTGAGCTCTACACGATCCCTAACTCAGTACATTATCCATAATGCAGCCCACAAAAGCCCTCCATGTGTGGGTGGCACAGTACTGTGAGCTCTGGGGCTTACAGATGGGGAGGTGACTTCCCAGGACCACATCTTCTCAGACATGTATTTTACCTTCTTGTTCCAGCCACAAGTCTTCACTGCTCTATAAAAGTCCACCTGCATCACCAGGTTAATTGTATTTATAGGACCCTTGCCAGACATCCTGGATGTGGAGTCAAGTGGGCCTTAGGAAGCATCACTACGAACAAAGCTAGTGGACATGATGAAATTCCAGTTGAGCTATTTCAAATCCTGAAAGATGATGCTGAGATAGCGCTGCACCCAATATGCCAGCAAATTTGGAAACTTCAGCAGTGGCCACAGGACTGGAAAAGGTCAGTGTTCATTCCAATCCCAAAGAAAGGCAATGCCAAAGAATGCTCAAACTACCACACAATTGCACTTATCTCACACCCTAGCAAAGTAATGCTCAAAATTCCCCAAGCCAGGCTTCAGCAATACATGAACCGTGAATTTCCAGATATTCAAGTTGGGTTTAGAAAAGCCAGAGGAACCAGAGATCAAATTACCAACATCTGCTGGATCATGGAAAAAGCAAGAGAGTTCCGGAAAAACATCTATTTTTGCTTTATTGACTATGCCAAAGCCTTTCACTGTGGGGATCACAAAACTGGAAAATTCTGAAGGATATGGGAATACCAGACCACCTGACCTGCCTCTTGAGAAACATATATGCAGGTCAGGAAGCAGCAGTTAGAACTGGACATGGAACAACAGACTGGTTCCAAAAAGGAAAAGGATAATGTGAAGGCTGTATATTGTCACCCTGCTTATTTAACTCATATGCAGAGTACATCATGAGAAATGCTGGGCTGGAAGAAACACAAGCTGGAATCAAGACTGCTGGGAGAAATATCAATAACCTCAGATATGCAGATGATACCACCCTTATGGCAGAAAGTGAAGAGGAGCTAAAGGGCCTCTTGATGAAAGTAAAAGAGGAGAGTGAAAAAGTTGGCTTAAAGCTCAACATTCAGAAAATAAAGATCATGGCATCCAGTCCCATCACTTCATGGCAAATAGATGGGGAAACAGGGGAAAGAGTGGCTGACTTTATTTTGGGGGGCTCCAAAACCACTGTAGATGGTGATTGCAGCCATGAAATTAAAAGACGCGTACTCCTTGGAAGGAAACTTATGACCAACCTAGACAGCATATTAAAAAGCAGAGACATTACTTTGTCAACAAAGGTCTGTCTAGTCAAGGCAATGGTTTTTCCAGTAGTCATATATGGATGTAAGAATTGGACTATAAAGATATCTGAGCACTGAAGAATTGATGCTTTTGAACTGTGGTGTTAGAGAAGACTCTTGAGAGTCCCTTGGACTGCAAGGAGATCCAACCAGTCCATCCTAAAGGAGATCAGTCCTGGGTGTTCATTGGAAGGACTGATGCTGAAGCTGAAACTCTACTTTGGCCCCCTGATGCGAAGAGCTGACTCATTTGAAAAAACTCTGATACTGGGTAAGACTGAGGGCAGGAGGAGAAGGGGATGACAGAGGATGAGATGGTTGGATGGCATCACTGACTCAATGGACATGGGTTTGGGTAGACTGGCAGTTGGTGATGGACAAGGAGGCCTGGTGTGCTGCAGTTCATGGGGTCACAAAGAGTCGGACACGACTGAGCAACTGAACTGAAATGAATGAGATCTCATCAAAGTCAAGTGCCCTGGGTTCCCTTGCTTGGCCAACTGGAAATGAGATTTATGTACTCTTTCTTTGATGAGTTTTTAGAAACCAGCTCAGCAGAGTTATCAGATGTGGCCCAGCTCAGGGAGAGCCCATGGCTTGCCTGTCCTGGCCTCTTCTTAATCCTGTGCCTTTAAACTTGTCTAACTGGGGATAAATATGGCCAGGAAGGCCGAGTCTCCAGGGGAAAAAAAAAAAAGCCACAGGCGCTCTCCTTCAAATAGTCCTTGGATATCAGATACATCTCTCTTGACCTAAGAAGAATTCACTACAGGAGAAGGGACAAGAGAACAAGGCTGAGCATGGCCTTTCCATGTTGAGACGAGGAAAGAGGCAGAATGCTCAGTGTCAGACCCAGGAAGAGTTTTTAAGAGCTGCTTGGTGATTAACAGATGAAAATGGATATAGGGCTCTTCCAATGATGTTCACTCATCATAGAAATAAATAAACAGAGAATGTGGAATACCTCTTGAATCCCATCCAACTCTGTGTTTATCAGAGGGTATTTTCAGGAGGATTCCTGAAGGGGTTGTGCCCAAGATATTGGCCTTCAGAGGAGAGCTATCCTGCGGCTGCTCTTAGATAAACAGTTGACTTTTTTGCCCCCTGTTAAGTTTTCAACCAGGTATATAAAAATCCTGACCAAGAAGAAGAACCTCGAATTAAGCCATATTAAAAAATAACTCTCCAGGCTTAGGGTTTTCCATCTTTCAATGTTATATGTATCATAAAGAAATCCTAAAGCTGAGATTCTCAAACTTTCATGTGCAGGAGAGTCTTCTGGAAGATTTGTTATTAACAAAATCACCTGGGACTCAGCCCAGAGGTTCTGCTTCAGCAGATGACAATGATGTGAAGCCAAAGTTCTTTGGGGTGTTTTTTGAGAAACACTGCCCTGTGGAGCTCAGTGTCACCACGTATTGCTGGCAAATAGTCACATTTAGCCCTGGGAGCCAGACAAGACCCAGAGACCACACAGGGGTGCTGGAGAATGCCAAGCCAGCCTGGAGATGGGAGTCTGGCTATTCGCCAACCTTTCAGTAGCCAATTTTCTTGGGACAAAGGATGGCAGCTGATCTTTTAGGAATAGCATCTGCCCTGGGCCCTCACCCCATGAACTCCACCAGGATGGAATCCCAGCTACTGCTTGCTAGGCTGGGATTTACCATCAGATACCATCTTCGCATGACAGCGGGGGGAACCCTCTGTAGTCAGACCTCCTTCCAGGAGTTGGCTTTGCCCTCTAGGTATGCTATTTTGGTCTCTCACCTGCTGACTCAGTTCCCCCTGGCAGGGCCCCACACTGTAGGTCAAAACCCACGTATGCATAGAAACCAGGAACTGAAATTGTTTCCCAGTACAACTCTTATCTTTACTACCTGTAGAAGATATGGCTGTACTCTCATATTTTCTATCCTGATTTTTTCCGTTAAAGAAAAAATGCTCATAGAAACACACTAAGTGAATTTCGTGACCCACTAGCCAAAAACATAACCCGGAGTTTTAAAAAAATGCTGCTTTAACTAGCCTGTAGTATACAGGAAATGTGATTTTGTGTATACTGTTCTGTAAAATAAAATACTACAAATATACAACATACACAATACAGTACACCATAGGATAATCAAATACAAGCACAGGATCTAACATCCACTAGAACTGCTCAGTGTAGAGCCACGACTCCCCCCGACCCCTTCCTGAGGAGATCCCCTTGCTTGAGGCAGGAAGGAGCTGAGAACCCCTAAGTGTGAGCAGCTCCATGGCTCATTTGTCCTAATTTATTTGCCAATCACATTCATAATCAACAAATGAGCATAATGAAAGTTTTTGTATATGATGGCTCTACGGCACTCCTAGCGCTGTCAGGAGCTGCTGGCCATTCCAGGTTTCTACAGGACTTTGCACTGAAAACACTGGAAGGCATAAACACTAAACTGAATAACCACATGCTAAATCAGCAGCCCCCTCCGCTCCAGAGAAGACCATGAAGAGAAAATTCCTGGCTGGCATCAGATAAGGGACTATGACAGGGAATTAACTCCCTGCTGGTCCAATGGTTTGGACTTCATACTTTCACTGCCAAGGGCTCGGGATTCAAAACTTGCTTGGGGAGCTAAGAACCCACGACGCAAGGCCAAAACAAAATGGGACCGTGTCACAGCTTATACAATAGCATTTATTATATGGAATGGCTCCAGCCAAAAATTTAGCTGCCACTCTGGAATCAGAGCCCTGAAGAACCATGTGAGATTGGTTAAGACCATTGCTGGCCTTCGAGATGTAACAACAGTCTAGGGACTAGCAGATGCTGGGGGAGGGGCTTGGGGGGAAACTAGCACAGCCATTGACCTGAGTATTTTGTAAGGAAAGATGCTGGAACCCCTCCATGAGAATGACAAAACCAGTACACTAGGCCATACACCCATGAAGACACACACACCGCTGTGGAGCAACCACGTGGAGATGGCACTCTGGACCCGCTGATGGGTTCACACCTGCTCCTCCAGCCAGGGGAAGCAGAGGGAGCAAAGACATTTCTGCTCTGTCACCCAGCAACACAGCTTCTGCTCACGATGGGATCTATGGCTCCACCATCGTCTCATGGAGGTTGGCCCCTCCGTGGTCCCAATTGCTCTACCCAAATTCTTCCTTCTGTTCCCCACCAACTGGAGAGGTGCCCGTCTTCACTGTCTCGTGAATTATCTACCATAATAGTTAAAGGCAGCAATTGCCTTCAGACCCACACATCTCTAGGAGTGCACTATGTAACCGCCCATTGATTTAAAAAATTTTAAGGCAATACATTACAAAAAGATGTCAATTGGACATTTCTAACATTACTTTAAAAAAATTGGAATAATTACCTCACTCTGCCCCTTTCAGCTGAACTGAAATTTGTTTTGTTTTGCTTTTTTTTTTTTTTTTTTTGCTGTATAAGCATGGCTATAAGAAGTCCAAACAAGCTCTGAGTTATATAACATATTTCACATTTTTGGGGGCTATTATTAGAGTGATAAGATTATGGCAGTGATCCTAGAACAGATTAAGGACATAATTGTGATGAAAGAGGGCTTTGGGTCAGTAAAAGTACAGATCTGAAACTGTTTTATTTGACCTGATTTTGGCACAAGGAGGAGTAATAATCCCATATTTACACAACACCTTTCAAAAACTGTTTTCCAAAGGCCCCACCACAGAGTTTTCCCACTTTAAATGTTTAAGCTGGATGGGAAGTTGTGAGTTTAGAATGAAATTATAAAACAAAGAGTCTCTCTCAGGAAACCACCATGATTTTAAAAGGCTTGAAAAGGTGGGAACTACAGACAGGACAATATGGTTTCTGAAAGTTTTCTATGCTCTCCTTCTATTAAAGATTCTACGCACAAAACAACAGAATGGATAGAAGGATGTCTGAAAATCAAAATGCTGCCCAGGGCAGTGCCTATGAATAGGGATATACATGAAGAGGCCCAGAGTCAGGCTGAAGTCACCAGACTGATTTATCTGGGAGAACCAGGAGAGGGTCTTACAGCTGGGCTTTGGGAAATGAGCCCCTGCCCTTGCCTCTGGGATTTTATAAGATGGAGAGAAGACTCCCATGGAAAGGCCTGGAGGAGATTGCTCCTCCCACTGGTTACTTGACCCTACAGTGCTCAGGGCTCAGGCCACTGGTTGAAATGAAACAGGACCAAGAGGTGGACATACCATGGGCTTCAAGGGGACAGGGAAGCTTTGGCCCTCGTTCTCCAGAGGCAAAGGGAACAAGAATCACAGACTGGCATTTGTACCACTTAAGCCTGGCTGGCTATTCTACTCTGTGGCTAGACCGTATTTAAATTTGGAACAGAATCTTGGACTCTAACCTCTCCCATTTACTTTTGTTTGCTCTTCTTACCAACGTTCCTTCTGAAAAAATTCCACTCATCTGGGTAGTAAATGAATGGGAAAAAACTTTTTTTCTCACCTCAGTAACAATAAAAGGGGGCAACATTATGCTTTTGTGGCTAGGACATTGGAGGGAAAATATGAATAGGCATGGGAAATTCAAAGAGACAGAATGTAGGTCAGCCATGGAAGCTTCTTAGCTGGGGAATCAATGAGATCCACACGCTATAAAAAACCAGCAGGCATAGGCCCTTAGTAAACAGCAAATTGATCAATCTGGACTCTCCTGTCACACTAACCTACTATTTTCAATAATGTTAATGTTAACTGGCTGGTATTCCCAGCAGTCAACTTTTGGAGTTTAGCTATAGCTCATATGTTAATAAATAAATAAACAAAAATAGAATTCCTAGAAAGGGGACTGTCACTTCAAACTATCACACACAATCTATACATAGAAGTCATACATTTTGGTAACAATCAGCACAGAGAAGTTCAATGTCTTACAATGTCTTCAGTATAGAAAATAAGAGTCTTCAAGCTAAAGTGTTAAAAATGGAGACATAAATGTAGAGACTGGACTTGTGGATGCAGGGATGGGAAGGAGAGGGTGGGATGCATATACACCGTCATGTGTAAAACAGACAGCTGGTGGGAAGTTGTTATACAACACGAGGCCCAGCCTGGTGCTCTTGATGACCTAGAGTGGTGGGTTGTGGGAGGGGAGAGAGGCTCAGGAAGGAGGGATGTATGTATAATTATGGCTGATTTGCTTTGCTGAACAACAGAAACTAACATAACATTGTGAAGCAATTTTCCTTCAATTAAAAAGTAAATTTACAAAAAGAAAAAAAAAATGGAGCCTTGCTTTTCCAACATGAAAGTGTAGGGAGTGTGGTGCGGCTTTAAGCGAAATTCCTCCAGCTCAAAGAATTCTGAATTTAAACAACGCAATGTAAACTGATCTCTACTTTGCTATGATGCACATGGAAAAGTATTCACAAGGAAACACTTTGGTACTCTGCTGTTTCTCTTTAAGCAGAAAAGCTCTTATTTGTGATTTGCCAATTAGCTCGGTAAAAAAGTCAATGCCTTCGTGGTTACTCAGGCTAGTATTTGCTTGTGCAAGACTATGTGTCAAGATTCCTATAATTCCTGCAAATGCTGCAACTTTCTCATTGTAGTTTTCAGTCTTTCTTCTAGAAGCCAGGGTGGTTCAGTTCAGTTGCTCAGTCGTGTCCGACTCTTTGCGACCTCATGAACTGCAGCACGCCAGGCCTCCCTGTCCATCACCAACTCCCGGAGTTCACTCATATTCACATCCATAGAGTCCGTGATGCCATCCAGCCATCTCATCCTCTGTCGTCCCCTTCCCCTCCTCCCCCCAATCCCTCCCAGCACCAGAGTCTTTTCCAATGAGTCAACTCTTCGCATGAGGTGGCCAAAGTACTGGAGTTTCACCTTTAGCATCATTCCTTCCAAACAAATCCCAGGGCTGATCTCCTTCAGAATGGACTGGTTGGATCTCCTTGCAATCCAAGTGACTCTCCAGAGTCTTCTCCAACACCACAGTTCAAAAGCATCAATTCTTCGGCACTCAGCCTTGTTCACAGTCCAACTTTCACATCCACACATGACCACTGGAAAAACCATAGAATTGACTAGACGGACCTTAGTCAGCAAAGTAATGTCTCTGCTTTTGAATATACTATATAGGTTGGTCATAACTTTTCTTCTAAGGAGTAAGTGTCTTTTAATATCATGGCTGCAGTCACCATCTGCAGTGATTTTGAAGCCCCCCAAAATAAAGTCTGACACTGTTTCCACTGTTTCCCCATCTATTTCCCATGAAGTGGTGGGACCGGACGCCATGATCTTCGTTTTCTGAATGTTGAGCTTTAAGCCAATTTTTTCCCTCTCCTCTTTCACTTTCATCAAGAGGCTTTTTAGGTCCTCTTCACTTTCTGCCATAAGGGTGGTGTCATCTGCATAGCTGTGGTTATTGATATTTCTCTCGGCAATCTTGATTCCAGCTTGTGTTTCTTCCAGCCCAGCATTTCTCATGATGTACACTGCATATAAGTTAAATAAGCAGGGTGACAATATACAGCCTTGACGCACTCCTTTTCCTATTTGGAACCAGTCTGTTGTTCCATGTCCAGTTCTAACTGTTGCTTCCTGACCTGCATACAGATTTCTCAAGAGGCAGGTCAGATCAGGGTGGATGGGACCTGAATTTGGACAAGTGTAAGGAGAAACATGCTTATGTGAGTTTCTTTTAAAATCCAGTATGTTCTTCCCAAAGGGGCATGTGTGCTGTATTAAATCTATGTGACTTAATAAAAGCCCAAGCATCAGGAGATAAATTATGGAAGAAAAGACAGATGAGTGTGTCCTTCCATGAGAAGCATTTTATTTCAGTGTTGCTTTAAAATTCTCACACAGGACATAGGTGTAGACAGGACTCCACAATCAAGAGTGATTATTTGCTAGTCCTATGGCTATTTGAACGGTAAAGTGTCTGCCTACAATGCGGGAGACCTGAGTCTTCCCTGGGTTGGGAAGATCCCCTGAAGCAGGAAATGGCAACCCACTCCAGTATTCATGCCTGGAAAATCCCATGGACTGAGGAGCCTGGTGGGCTACAGTCCATAGCGTTGCAAAGAGTTGGACACGACTGAGTGACTTCTCTTCACTTCTTCACTTTACGGCTCAATGACTTGCATCAATATAACACACACTTGAGACTGAGTTCTTGCCGTGAACTTGAACACCTGGAAAACCTACACTTACTTAGGAAATGAACACCTTCCGTTACTTACTCATGAACAGAAATGATTTTTGAAAAGTCAGGATATGACAAACAGAATGATTTATTTTGAATACTGCAAATATAAACAGCACCCTAATTAACTTGAAAACTTCTCATTCCTGGGACTTACAGTGACTTTTGCTGCAACCTATATATAGGGTGACATTTGAATTACACTTAAACTTGAGTCGTCAGTTCGCAAGCATTCAGAAATCAATCATGTTCATCGTGCAAGGGTTACGATGACAGGAGAGCAGGGGCAGCAGGGTCTTCGGAAGTCTAGCACTGGCTGCCCTGATTTTAACGTCAGTACCGATCATTTTGCTGTGTCACCAATAGATCTCTTTCACTGATTTTTTTACCCAATTCTTTCTAGAGTCACTCTAGAATTCTGAACTCCAGCTTGGAAGACTAAGAGACGGATTCTGCCATTTCCCCACAACCATTAGCAATTTATAGTAACAGAGGCCTCCTGGTGTGGGGCTCTCATCACAGCCTGCAAAGTGTCCCTAGGAGCCCTAAGTCAGAGTCGGTGGTTCTCAGCGTCCCCAGTCCTCACCCACAGGGATTCAATTTTAACTGAACTAGGGTGAGGCCAAGGGGGGTGTATGACTCTAATGTAGCCCATGTGATTCTAACCTGAAGCCAGAATAGACAACACTGTTCTAAGGTATTCAAAGCAAGTGGCCATCTGTCTGCCCTCCAATTACCCTCATATGTAACTAAATTGCAGTCCAGTTACAGTTTGCCCCTTGTAATTCCCGCTTCCCACCTGTCTCTTCTTTCCTGTAGAAACCTCTCCCTGAAGGCCCCAGCTCTCCAGTCCTTCTAGCTAAATTCTCATCATCCTTCAAGGCCTGGTTCAGTTCAATTTAGTTAATGTTCCCTGGTCACCCACTGAAGCCAGACCCTGTGTACGGCTCAGATGCCCAAGACACAGGACTTGCCTTCAGGGAGCTTCCAGCCATGGCTAAAAAGTCAAACTCAAATGTCCTACCCTCAGTAGGTAAAAAAAATGGGAATTCCAGAAACAGAACAGGCCTGCAAGCATAACAGCTGGGAAGCACAACCAATTCACGTGGAGGATGAATAAATCTAAGTCGCCATGGAGACCCACAGAGAACCGCCTCAATGAGAGGAGAAGGCAGTAGAAACCCCAGACATCTTTCTCCTAGAACAGTGGTGAATTAGCAAGCTGAGACTTGGGGCCTAATCAAGGCAGCTTTATCAAATGTCAGCATTGTCATCCTTAACTATTTCTCAAATAAATAAGAAAAGAGACACTTTAAGGAATACTAGGCAGAGCAGTCTTCTGGAAGAGGAAGGCTGAACTAATCCAAAGGTTCAGCTTAGACCCGAGGAGCAAAACTAGTTTTTTGTTTTTGGTTTTTTTTTAATTAATAACATAAACTCATAGTGCAGTCAGAGAAACATGGTCAGTAAAGATAAAAGGGGTGGTCTAGGTCGAGGTTTATTTGAGGTGGAGGACTTTTATCCTATTGCCTAGCTAAGCAGTCTGGGGAGAGCATGGGTGTCATTTCTGGGTTCCCTGGGTTGGGAAGATCCCCTGAAGCAGGAAATGGCAACCCACTCCAGTATTCATGCCTGGAAAATCCCATGGACTGAGGAGCCTGGTGGGCTACAGTCCATAGCGTTGCAAAGAGTTGGACACGACTGAGTGACTTCTCTTCACTTCTTCACTTTACGGCTCAATGACTTGTATCAATATAACACACACTTGAGACTGAGTTCTTGCCGTGAACTTGAACACCTGGAAAACCTACACTTACTTAGGAAATGAACACCTTCCGTTACTTACTCATGAACAGAAATGATTTTTGAAAAGTCAGGATATGACAAACAGAATGATTTATTTTGAATACTGCAAATATAAACAGCACCCTAATTAACTTGAAAACTTCTCATTCCTGGGACTTACAGTGACTTTTGCTGCAACCTATATATAGGGTGACATTTGAATTACACTTAAACTTGAGTCGTCAGTTCGCAAGCATTCAGAAATCAATCATGTTCATCGTGCAAGGGTTACGATGACAGGAGAGCAGGGGCAGCAGGGTCTTCGGAAGTCTAGCACTGGCTGCCCTGATTTTAACGTCAGTACCGATCATTTTGCTGTGTCACCAATAGATCTCTTTCACTGATTTTTTTACCCAATTCTTTCTAGAGTCACTCTAGAATTCTGAACTCCAGCTTGGAAGACTAAGAGACGGATTCTGCCATTTCCCCACAACCATTAGCAATTTATAGTAACAGAGGCCTCCTGGTGTGGGGCTCTCATCACAGCCTGCAAAGTGTCCCTAGGAGCCCTAAGTCAGAGTCGGTGGTTCTCAGCGTCCCCAGTCCTCACCCACAGGGATTCAATTTTAACTGAACTAGGGTGAGGCCAAGGGGGGTGTATGACTCTAATGTAGCCCATGTGATTCTAACCTGAAGCCAGAATAGACAACACTGTTCTAAGGTATTCAAAGCAAGTGGCCATCTGTCTGCCCTCCAATTACCCTCATATGTAACTAAGTTGCAGTCCAGTTACAGTTTGCCCCTTGTAATTCCCGCTTCCCACCTGTCTCTTCTTTCCTGTAGAAACCTCTCCCTAGAAGGCCCCAGCTCTCCAGTCCTTCTAGCTAAATTCTCATCATCCTTCAAGGCCTGGTTCAGTTCAATTTAGTTAATGTTCCCTGGTCACCCACTGAAGCCAGACCCTGTGTACGGCTCAGATGCCCAAGACACAGGACTTGCCTTCAGGGAGCTTCCAGCCATGGCTAAAAAGTCAAACTCAAATGTCCTACCCTCAGTAGGTAAAAAAAATGGGAATTCCAGAAACAGAACAGGCCTGCAAGCATAACAGCTGGGAAGCACAACCAATTCACGTGGAGGATGAATAAATCTAAGTCGCCATGGAGACCCACAGAGAACCGCCTCAATGAGAGGAGAAGGCAGTAGAAACCCCAGACATCTTTCTCCTAGAACAGTGGTGAATTAGCAAGCTGAGACTTGGGGCCTAATCAAGGCAGCTTTATCAAATGTCAGCATTGTCATCCTTAACTATTTCTCAAATAAATAAGAAAAGAGACACTTTAAGGAATACTAGGCAGAGCAGTCTTCTGGAAGAGGAAGGCTGAACTAATCCAAAGGTTCAGCTTAGACCCGAGGAGCAAAACTAGTTTTTTGTTTTTGGTTTTTTTTTAATTAATAACATAAACTCATAGTGCAGTCAGAGAAACATGGTCAGTAAAGATAAAAGGGGTGGTCTAGGTCGAGGTTTATTTGAGGTGGAGGACTTTTATCCTATTGCCTAGCTAAGCAGTCTGGGGAGAGCATGGGTGTCATTTCTGGGTTTGTGGGTATCTTGGTTGGAGTAAAATTCCCCTTGGGACATCTTTAATGTCTATTAGCTTCTAAGAAGTGCTGTAAGCCCAATGGAAGAACTCGGAGATCTCAGTTCTCTTTCTAGCTTTTCATTCACTGTGATTAGTAACACTGTTTTTTATTTAACAACAGTTTTTAGGAACATCCGTGTGAGGACATAAGACTCTGATGAGGCAAGTATAATTGTGAAAAGAAAACAGTGGCAAAACTGACAACTGGTTTACAAGCTCCCTGGAACTCTCATAGAAGGAAGGTATGAGAGGCACAGAGAAACTGGTAGAAGGTAGGAGAGCAAGGAATGGTAAAGCTGAAGAGAACCATAATAAATATCCCAGCCAATTATCTGTGTTATATAGTTTACTAAAGATTTCACATTATTCATCCATTGAATCCTCAAAAGTAGCCTTATTAGTTTCTGCTATCTTCATGTTGCTGATAAAGAAATTGAAGCACAGAGAAGTAAAGTCATTTGACCAAAATCACACAGCCAATTAAAACAGAGATGGGACATGGCCACAGTCGATCTTACTATCACTAAACTGCATGTTAACAGTATATATGATGCCTAAGCAACTACAAAAATTACACATGGAATCTGTACTGAAAGCCAGGAAGCATGCTAACACTTCAAATGCCCATCAGTAAGACTAGGTCCTAACTTGAAGACATCATAGTCCCTACAGCAAAAAGTATGAAAATTCAAAAACTATGCTCGCATTTAAAAAACAAATCAAAATAAATCTTCTATTTTTATCAATTCACTGTTTGGAGTTGGCAGAGCTTTGTTTATCATTATAAACTATGGCTAAGCCTGGAAGCTTGATGTAATGGACAAGAACTTTACTTCCAAGGAAGTATCTGGAAGAGGTGTTGAGAGTTGAGGCTGTACTGGGGACGGAGAGCATTATCACCATGCCTTCATTTCATCTTTCTAGATAGATGTTTAACACCCAGCTCCCCAGGACCATGACGAGTGCTGGGGAACATGTGGGAGATGGGAACATCTGTGGGTCAGAGTACTTTTCGAGCCACTTTTGAAGCTGGTTCATTTTAAGTTCACACAACACTTAGGAGCTAACAGTAGTCTGAACTTTTGGCCTGCAAGATATCCTGCTCATTGGTAAGTAAACATGCAGTAGGGACAAATAGTTTTTATACAACTCTTCATTATACAGTGATAAGATCTGGAGAAACGTCCTCCATTCCCCCCCTCCCCCCAAGCCCCCGTTTAGATTTCTTTATTCAAATTTCACACTCAGAAATTCCCCAAGCCACTTTGCCAAGACCCAACATTCACTACTTCATCTGGGAACTTCAATAATTTGGCAATCACTGCCAGTATGCTTTATGCTTTTTTTTTTTTAAAGAATTTTAAATGCTATGTAGCTTCAACTTTTTTTTCTCAAAATTATATCAAAAATATAATTGGTTTATAAAGAAGATAAATATAGAGGAAGGGCCTCTAGCCAATCAGTACCACACCCAACTACCCTTCTTCCTAAGTCCCAGCTGAATTATTCAGTCACTGTGGCAGGCACTTTCCCAGACTTTTTCACACCCAAACCTTGAAACAACTCTAGGAGATGGTCATTACCAGTGTAACCTCATTTATTTGCCAGCTTTACCGAGATGTAATTACCTCAAAACATTGCATACTACCTGTTGATTAAATACACTTCCACACTACAAGATGATTACCTCTACAGTGTTGCTAACACCTGCCCACTTATTTTTTTTATTTTTAAGATGAGAACACTAAGGTTCAAGGAGTTTTCAATTGCTCAGAGTCAACACCAGCACCAAAAATAGAGGTCACGTGTGTCTGGCTTTGAAGTCAGTGATCGTATCCTTTTTGCTAGAGCTAGGCTGCCATCTTTAAGACTTTCTCTCCAAATCCTCAAAGCCTCCTAATACTCCCTATAATCTGATCATGACCCAGACTAGTTTCTGTAGGTGGAAAGGTGGCCTTGGAGGGAACAATAGCCCCACCACATCCTGCCCACAGAAGTAGAGTTTGAGAGTTGTGGTTGTTTCCTTCAAATGTATTATTATTCAACCGAATAATGGCTTGAGTATTTTTCTCCCTCTTTTGAAAAATGGCAAGTAAAACAATACTCAGCTATAGTGTTACCAATCTGAAGATGTAAGCATTAGCCTGGGGGACATTTGAACTCCTTCAGAGTATTTTATGCAACAATGCAGCTCTAAACCAAAAGGCATTAGCGGCTAATCCCTTTTTGCCATGTCATATGGTGACAACACCTTCCTGCTTTTCTCATACTCAGGTCATTAGCGATAGATGGAAAGAAGTGAGTAAGGCTCAGGGTTTGCTCACGGTTAAGCCTGACTTGGGGGGAATGGGGGATCCTTATCTTCAGCTCTCACATGCCTTTTTCATTCAGAAACTGAGCAACACTTTTCATAGGAATAGCTATCCACCCCCGCTGCCTGTGGGAATCCAGCAGTTCCAGCAAGACAGAGAATTCCGGCAGAACTCAAAGACCGATGTCCGGGAGGGTGACTGTGGGTGGGAGGGGACCTGGTTTGTGTCCCTGGCAGAGCCATAGTCATCACTGGAAGGGATACAGGAAAGTATGAGTCAGCAGGGAAGGGATGAACCCGAGGCAGGGAGACAAGAACAGGCTGGGTTTGGGAAGCTTTTGAGAGCCGGCACCACCACTGGCCTGGGCCAGGCTGTCTGTGTCGGGGTACAGAACGTGGGACAGACAGGCTTCTACTGATTTTCACGACTTTCCCATCAGCCACCCAAAGCCCTCTAAACACAGCCTTCACCTTTGTGTCTGGCCTTATCTTCACTAGGTCCCTATGCAAACTCTCTGAGCATCCCTCACATTTCTCCTGCCAGAATCAGCCTCCACTTGGTTGCACTGTCCTTTCTCTTATCAGTTCAAGTCCTGGCTCCCATCAGGGGCCTTCCTTGACTGCCCCCATCCCAGAGAGGACACTCTTCTGTTTTAAAATCACCGGGGCCTTTAGTCTGTCCTTACCACATTCTACCTTGTCCCATTATCTAAGCTTTTACAAGACAATGTTCTTTCTTTTCTAGGATGGTCAGGGGAGTGCCTGCCTTCCCTCTGGCCCATCTCCTCCCATCCTGTCCTTGGCTCACTCTGCTCCAGCCATGCTGGCTTCCTCAGTGTTCTTCGGGAATGCCAGGCACACTCCTGCTCAGGTGTTTGCACTGGCTACTCCCTCTGTTTAGGCCACTCCTCCCCCAGGTAAATGGCTCACACTTTAACAGCCCTGCTCAAATGTTACTGTAATTTGTGAGAAAGGCTTCTGTGAATATCCCAGATTACAACAAACAAATACCCTTTCTCAGAACTCTGCTTCACCTGCCCTTGCTTTTGTTTCCGCTTTGTTTTTGTCTTATCACCACCTGACTTTGTGGGCTTTTTAACCTGTTTATTGCCATCCCCCCCACCCCCTTGAACATAAGTTCTATGAGGGCACAGATTTCCAGCTGTTTTGCTCACTGCTGGATTCCCAACACTCAGTGCCTTGTCTGTAGTAGTGACATAAGACCCAGGTGCTAAATGAATGAATGAATTTATAGTATTATAGCCCTTTTGCTTAGCATCTAGGCCATTTGTTCTCTGTGTGTATTCATCATATATATATGGTATACATCATATACAGACATATCATATACATGCAATTTACATTTACCCTTTACCCTTTATATATATACCAGTATAAATGCTCAACAGATATTTGTTATAAATGACAATATTATTCTGTCCTTGTGCTCAGACCCCTGCTGGTCTATTCACTTCACATGCTCCTTCCCCAAGGCTGGGAGGGCACAACTTGGTCTGAAGAAGGGAGGTACTGGAGGAGGAGAGTGAACAAAGACCAAGTGTCTTGTTATTACACCTCCAGCATTACAGTCTTGCAGCCAGGTTGAGCTTGTACTCATAAGAGAACCATAGAATCATCCACTTGACACTTGGTTCAAGGATGAATTCCTGCCTGGCAGCCCTGAAAAGTCAACAGGGAACTTCTCAGTTTAGTCTGCATCTTTCTATAAAAGGAGCCTCAGCAAAAGGCATGGACAATCTTACTGAGCCCTGGCACTTGGTACCTCTGAGCTTCCTGCCACCTGGGAGATCTGGACCTCATTTGCTCTCCATGAGAAAGGAGCTCAGGTCCTTAGGGCCACAGAGAAGTCTCTGGGGTTTCAGTTCAGCTTCAATTCTGATGTTTCTACAGAGGTGCTAAAAAGAAGCCCTCAAGTGTAGGCTTGTGAGGTGTGGGTGGGGACCTGAAAGGGCTGGCCAATGGAGGCACTCTCTGCTTGTGACCCCTGAGTTTGCGGTCCTGATTTTGTTGAGTCAGAGGAAAGGAAACTCTGTCTGAGACAAGAGGATAGGTGAGGCTTTGGCTCTAGAAGGACAACTCAGGTGATCACAGGCTGCTTCTGAGACTAGCTCTGCATAAAATCCAGATTCATGGTCCCCTTCCCAGAACCAAGACCGGCAGAGACATGTAGTGATGCCATTATGTGGTCACTCCAATGTCCAGGCAGTGTGTGTGCCAATGAGACAGTAGCCCCCAAAGTTGCAAGTCTCAGTTTGTGCCACCAGGAATTAATCAAGTGACTGTGAGTTTCTAATATGTGCCTGGCACTATGCTAGAACAATGTCTCTAATCTTCCCCAAAATGCTCTAAGGTAAGTCAGAGCAGTTTACTTGCCAAAGGACCCCCTGTAGTTAGGCAGCTGAGTTTGGATGGGAATCTTGGTCTGGATTCTAGCCAGGCTGCCTCTCTCAGCCCATGGCCTCAGAGTTCTCCTAAGACCATCAGGGAGGGGGTGCGGGTGCAGGTTATAAGACTGAGCTGTGGTGGAGCCACTCCAGATGTGAGAAGGACCAAGGGAGGTCTGTGGAGAAGAAGCAGCTGCTATTTCTTGACATTTGATGGAGCAGTTCCTAGGAACCTATAGATAATGCGCTCAGAACTAAGACCTATGATGGGAGATACACTGATCAAGAAAGAACAGAATACCACATACATAAACACACAGATCCCTCCTTAAGGAAGCAGGGAAAGCCCCCAATCAGTTTTCAGTCACTCAGTCGTGTCCAGCTCTTTGCGACCCCATGGACTGCAGCATGCCAGGCTTCCCTATCCATCACTAATTCCTGGAGTCTGCTCAGACTCATGTCCATCAGGTTGGTGATGCCATCCAACCATCTCATCCTCTGTCATCCTGTTCTCTGCTGCTACTGCTGCTGCTAAGTCACTTCAGTCATGTCTGACTCTGTGTGACCCCATAGACGGCAGCCCACCAGGCTCTCCCATCCCTGGGATTCTCTAGGCAAGAACACTGGAGTGGGTTGCCATTTCCTTCTCCAATGCATGAAAGTGAAGTCACTCATTTATGTCTGACTCTTAATGATCCCATGGACTGCAGCCCACCAGGCTCCTCTGTCCATGGGATTTTCCAGGCAAGATACATTCTTCTGGAATTCTCTTGCTTTTACTATAATCCAGCAGATGTTGGCAATTTGCTCTCTGGTTCCTCTGCCTTTCTAAATCCAGCTTAATATCTGGAAGTTCTTGGTTCGTGGATTGTTGAAGCCTAGCTTGGAGAATTTTGAGCATTATTTTGCTAGCACATGAGATTAGTACAATTGTGTGGTAGTCTGAGCATTCTTTGGCATTGCCTCTCTTTGGAATTGGAATGAAAGCTGACCTTTTCCAGTCCTGTGGCCACTGCTGAGTTTTCCAAATTTGCTGGCATATTGAGTGCAGCACTTTCACAGCATTGTGTTTTTTAGGATTTGAAATAGTTCAGCTGGAATTCCATCACCTCCACTAGCTTTGTTCATAGTGATGCTTTCTAAGGCCCACTTGACTTCACACTCCAGGATGTCTGGCTCTAGGTGAGTGATCACACCATGGTTGTTATCTGGGTCACTAATACCTTTTTTGTATAGTTCTTCTATGCATTCTCACCACCTGTTCCTAATATCTTCTGCTTCTGTTAGGTCCATACTTTTTCTCTTTTATTGTGCCCATCTTTGAAATGTTCCCTTAGTATCTCTAATTTTCTCAAAGAGATCTCTCTACTCTTTCCCATTCTATTGTTTTCCTCTATTTCTTTGCACTGATCACTGAGGAAGGCTTTCTTATAGTTACTATCATTTACTGATACTCAACATAGACTGGTGCTGTTCTCAGTGTTTTATCCAAGGTACTTCATCTGCACCTCTATGCAGTAGGTATTAATATCTCCACTTTTGAAATGAAGAAGCTCCAGTGTGGGAGGTGAAGAAGCTTGCTCAAGGGTATCTACCTCATCAGAAATAGAGGGTCTGACTCCAGAGCCCAAATCTTAACCTCCCTGTCGGCTGCCAAGCACCCTGGAATGCAGAGGACTTCTGTTGCGGTCTTGGCTGTCACATGGGGCAAATCACTTGGTCTCTGAACTTGGATTTCCCCATCTTGGAACATGGAAGTTGGATGGAAGATCTCTGAGGTACATTCTTTTATGTATATTAACCGGTGGCACTGGTTATAACTTCTCTGACTGGCACTGGGTTCCTCTAGGGTAAGCAGAAATGGACAAACACAGTCCTAGCTGTCAAGGAGCAACCTGGAGGGATTCTCTCCAGCCAGAATATCTGATTATTCACAACAAGAGGACCCTTCTAGGCTGCCGTAGGAAGTCTGAACTCCTTGATTGGCCCTCCCAGCTCCGTGGGGCCAGGACCCAGTCTACTCTCCATCTGCTGGCTCCACTGGTGAGCACCAGCCTCTCCTGGCCTTCCTGCTAGGGCTCATGCTATTTTCTGCTGCTGCTGCTGCTGCTGCTGCTAATTCCTAGCCCCACGAATATTCCTAAGGATCAGGAGATATCCAAAGGACCCATCTCCTACCTCCTTCAAGACAGCTGTACTTTCCATTTTCCCAAACTCCTCCATCATTTACTGAAGGGCCCATCCTGTTTAACATATTACTTATTAGCTTATATTATTACTCAGTACATATATTATCTTTTATATTTCAGTCTTATTTCCCAGATGTGGCTTATTCTTTTTGATTTCCCATAGCAAGTAATGTAAAGACATGCACGTAAAAGAATTCAGAGTTTGTCTACAAGTTTCATCAAGGTTTCTCTTTCCCAAGAAGAGGTTCTAAATTAGATTATCTTGTCTCAAATCCGCTCCTCTCAAAGGAGACCTGTGTCACTTTGGGAAAGTTACTTAATTTTTTCAAGCCTCAGTTTCTTTATTTAATATAAAAAGGAAATGGTAATAACACCTTCTTCTTAGAACTGTGTGAGGATTAAATAATAAGAAGCATAAAGATACTTGGCACAGTTCCTGACAAGAGTGAAATCTCAATAGTAATTGCCCTTATGACTGTGGTAGTCTCCAAAGATGGCCCCATTAGTACTCCTTCCTTGATGGGCATGCTCCTCCTATCAAAAGACAGAATCTGCTTCCCTCCCCTTGAGCCTGGGCTGGCCTTGTGGCTTACTTTGGACAACTGGATACAAAGAAGTGATACTAACTATGCTGGTTCTGGGTCTACCTGTTAAGAGGCCAGGCAGCCTCTGGAACTCTCTGGGGGCAGCCAGCCACCATGCTGGAGAGAAGCCTGGGCTCAGCCACTGGAAGATGAGCATCAGATATATGGGTGACACCTCCTGGCACCTTCCAGCCCAGCCCAGCCACCAGCTGAATACAGCCAAACATAGCCAAACAAGGGACACTAACTGATGCCACTTAGAGCAGAAAAGCCACCTAGTCCAGTTTCCCAAGTTTCTGGCCCATAGAATAAGAGGAATAATTTATTTTTAAAAGCCACTAAGTTTTGAGGTGATTTGTTGCATAGCCTTAGAAAACTGAATCAATCAAGATAAATGTTGTAATTCAATGCTCAAAATTCTCCAAGCCAGGCTTCAGCAGTATGTGAACTTCCAGATATTCAAGCTGGTTTTTAGAAAAGGCAGAGGAACCAAGATCAAATTGCAAACATCTGCTGGATCATGGAAAAAGCAAGACAGTTTCAGAAAAACATCTATTTCTGCTTGATTGACTATGCCAAAGCCTTTGACTGTGTGGATCACAATAAACTGTGGAAAATTCTGAAAGAGATGGGAATACCAGACCACCTGACCTGCCTCTTGAGAAACCTATATGCAGGTAAGGAAGCAACAGTTAGAACTGGACATGGAACAACAGACTGGTTCCAAGAACAGCGGTGGTAAGGAGATACCCCTCATCCAAGGTAAGGAGCAGTGGCTGTGTTTTGCTGGAACAGCTATGAAGAGATATCCCACGCCCAAAGTAAGAGAAACCCAAGTAAGGTGGTAGGTGTTGCAAGAGGGCATCAGAGGGCAGACACA
>SJYC01071125.1:0-24106 GCA_006408675.1 Madoqua kirkii | reverse complement strand
CCAGGCGAGAGTACTGGAGTGGGGTTATTATGCACCAGTTATCAGGAGTTCACTTAACAATCAGTTCTTTCCACTGTGTAAACTGAAGATAAATCAGAATAGGTGGTTCAAAAGTGAGAGACTAAAGAAAGTTTACTACCACACAATTTATGTTTTCCTTTTTTTCTTTTTTTACTGACATCAAAGCAATCAGTATTTTAGACCACAGATGTTCACTGCATGGAAGAAAGTGAATGGACTGGGAAAAACCTTGTTGTTAAATAAAACTTTATGGTATTTGTTATAGAGGTAATTAGGGTACTTAGAGAAAGCCAAATATAACCTGTCTTTATCTCTGTTCCTTAGTTCTGAGGCTCAAAGGGGGAACATTACTGTATGGATCAGAAATCCCCTTCAATAGCACATTGATAGTTAAAGAGAAAAAGATATCTCTTCAAGGGCCTCAAAGGACAAAAGTGAATCCATTAACACTCTAGAAAACAATCTGACTGCTGTGGTGGGGGAAAAAAATCAAGTGGTAAAATGAATTTTAGAAGGTCACCGGAGCTAACTGTCAGTGTTTCTGCTCTTAATCAAAATTATTTTTAATGAGCTCCCTAAGAGCTGTGCATCCTGACAGTATAGGGGAAATGGCAAGTCTAAGATCATCAGGGCATAATTAGATGACACTACCCTGCTTTGTGAAATAGATGGGGAAACAGTGGAAACAGTGTCAGACTATTTTGGGGGGGCTTCAAAATCACTGCAGATGGTGACTGCAGCCATGAAATTAAAAGATGCTTACTTCTTGGAAGGAAAATTATGACCAACCTAGATAGCATATTCAAAAGCAGAGACATTACTTTACCAACAAAGGTCCGTCTAGTCAAGGCTATGGTTTTTTCAGTGGTCATGTATGGATGTGAGAGTTGGACTATGAAGAAGGCTGAGTGCCAAAGAATTGATGCTTTTGAACTGTGATGTTGGAGAAGACTCTTGAGAGTCCCTTGGACTGCAAGGAGATCCAATCAGTCCATTCTAAAGGAGATCAGCCCTGAGATTTCTTTGGAAGGAATGATGCTAAAGCTGAAACTCCAGTACTTTGGCCACCTCATGCGAAGAGTTGACTCTTTAGAAAAGACTGATGCTGGGAGGGATTGGAGGCAGGAGGAGAAGGGGACGACAGAGGATGAGATGGCTGGATGACATCATGGACTCGATGGACGTGAGCCTGAGTGAACTCTGGGAGTTGGTGATGGACAGGGAGGCCTGGCGTGCTACGATTCATGGGGTTGCAAAGAGTCAGACATGACTGAACAACTGAACTGAACTAACCTTGCTTTTGCCGAACCAGAGGGAGATCTTCCCTAAGAAGGATCCAAAGGAGACCATGATAGGTTAGACAAAGCATTCCTTGGGAGCTTCTATTTCATTTCAGACTCAGGAACTGCAGTAAAGATGAATGATGTTCATGAGTATATAAACTCATGATATGGAATGCATATAGAGAGTATATATACTCATAGAATATTATTAGAACAAAACCTGAAATTACTAAAAGTCTCTTTGTAAAGAGACTGCAGGAACTGACTGTTCAGATTTCTATAAAGGTATTTGAGGAGATACTTGGGTAAAGTTTATTTTTCAAGATTTGGCAGTTAGCCTTAAGCTGATTTATAATTTGACTGATTTGAAGATTTGTAAGGATTTGACTATTCAAAAACTAAACTGTAAAATGATGCAGAATACCTAGAAACTAGAGAGAAGTACACAGACCCCTTTAAGAATTCTGAAGGGCACCTTTATAAAAGGAGATTTGTAGGTCATTTTTATTGAATTAGTTTTATGAGAATAGTCTATTTCAGTTAACAGACTATCTTAAAATCAGGCTGCAACAGTTGGGGGCTATTTTGTCCACCCTCCCCCTTCCTCAGTGTCTGGTGACATTTTTGGTTTTCACAACTAGGGGAGCAACGCTACTGGCATCTAGTGGGTAGAGGTCAGGGATGCTACTAAACATCCAAAGTCCTGCATTGCATAGGACAGGGCCCACAACAAAGAGTCATTCAGCCAACAATGTCATTACTGCCCAAGTTGAGAAATCCTGAGTTAAACCTGTGTTTAAATTAAAAAAGGGATAAAACTGGGGGAGAATGAAAGCTAACCACATTTGTTAAACCTCTATCCAACACAGTGCCTAAAGCAGGGTTGTAGGTGGAGTGCCTGCCTCATTGGACTCACTGTATTAGCAATTTTCTAGTCCTAGGTTGGAACACTTGCTGAGGTTTCTAGACTTCTCTAGGCCTCAGTTACCCTCCAAAATGGGAATAATAATAATATTTGCCTTGTAGGTTTTTGTGAAGATTTAACAAGAAAACATAAGGGCTTAGCATAGTGCCTTACAATCTTTAAATTCCAAGTAAGTGGTAGCTGGTTTCAGCATAGAAATAAAATTGACAGTGTTTGCATTGGTTATCACTGGGCCATAAGTTTTAACTTTTTTCTCAGATCATATTTTTAAAATTTCTACCATAACATGCATTATTTTTATAAGAAGAAAATAACTTGTTTTAAATAAAAAAGAATTGCTTCAGATTCCATTTCTTAAATTTTAGACATTCTTTTCTCTTTTCCAGAATCAAGTCTAGGTTATGTAGATCACAAAATAATCAGATATTTTCAGCTACTATCTAATTCATAAGTGTACAAAAGCTGTGTTATTGGAATGAAATGAAAATGAGAAGTAAAATGGTTGCTAATTTTCTGAAATAGAAGAGCAAAGATGCATTTATGACAGACTGGAGAATAGATTACAGGACCTGGGTTGGTTGAAGTTATTCATAGGTATTCATGTTTTGCTTAGAATTTAAAAATATTTCTCCTTTTATGGGCACCTAGCAGTTATAAGGAAGTAGCTGAGAGTCATTCTTCTTGACATGGATCTTCCTAATGTTAGGTCACATGTGAAATCCAGACAGCATCTTTCATAGTGGTTAAAAACACAGATTCTGCAGCCCAGCTTCCTTGCATCAGATCCCATCCTTGCAGGACATTTGGTTCTGTCCAGAACATCTGCAAGCCATTTGGTCCATGCCAAAAAAGTGCTTGAAACTTGGTCCAAATGTCCATGCCCATATATGGTCTTTGCCAAGGGGTTTGAGCAGAACTAAATATCAAGGACCTTGTGGTGTGGATCAAATGACTTAGGGACGTTTTAAACAGAATTAAATGTCTGCAAACCAATCCCAGCCCTACCACTCATAAGCTGTTTGATCTTGGGGAAGTAACTTAATTTCTTTGTGGTTAGTTTCCTTACATTTAAAAAGGAAATAATAATGTACTCAATAATGTTAAGGTTAAAGGAGATGGCATGTATTTATATTTATGTAAATAAATGTATTTTCTTCCCTCTAAATAATGTCTGGCTTATAGTAGGGCCTATGTCAGTGTTTGCTATTATTACTGAGAGTTCGGTTTTATTTTTTATTAAAAAATTTTTTTCTTTTGACACAAAGAGAGGCATGTGGGATCTTAGTTCCCTGACCATGGTTGGAACCCATGCCTCCTGCACTGAGAGTGCAGGGTCTTAACCACTGGACTGCCAGGCAAGTCCCTGGATATATTTTTTAATGTCTATGTATTTAACCTATTTACAAAGAAGAAATTCACAATACTAATTTTGATAAAGCAAAGCTAATTTTGATAGACACTTTTCAATGTGTAAATGAGACGTATCAGACTGCTCTGTGTTATTTAGTTCAGTTACAGGATTGCATTCTGCAGCTTATTCATGCTGTCAGTTACATCAGATTATGTAATGTTATTTAAAACTAGCTACTAACACATGACTAAGCTTTGCCAAGTTATAATTCTTGGTGAAACACCTTTCTCCCACTCTTCTCAAAGAGGACCTCGAATTTACATTTGAATCATAAAATAAATCTGAGAATGCATAGTCTTGTATTCTTGGTGGGAGGGAGAGTGAAGGTTTCAAAGTTCCGTTTCCCTTGTACAGTATTTTGTTCCTTATTTTGTGTGCATGTATGTGTGTGTGTGAGAAACATTAGTTGCTCAGTTGTGTTGGACACTTTTCAACCGCATATACTGTAGCTCACTAGTGTCCTCTGTCCATGGAATTCTCTAGGTTAGACTACTGGAGTAGGTTGCCATTCCTTCCTCCAGGGAATGTTCCCAACCCAGGGATCGAACCCTGGTCTCCCACATTGCAGGCAGATTCTTTACTATCTGAGCCACCGGGAAAGCCCCATTGTTTTCTATGCAAGCCCCTGGCTTTCTGCTTACCTGTTAAGACAGCCTTGATGAGCCTTCTGCTTAAAAGACCCCATTCAGGACAAGGGAACAAGGCCTGGTGAGGGACTCAGGGCAGGAAATGAAAGCCAGCTGCTCAGGGTGGTTCTAGCCTGACCTTGGGGGAGAGGGGTCAGGGAGGCAGTCCTTGAGGCTGAGGTGAGAACAGTTACTTGGCATTTGGCTGACAGGAGCAGAAAGTCAAAGCAGTGGATGGTCACTGGTAACATTAATGTCGAAAACTTTTTAGGCTCAGATTGCCTCAGCAACTCAGCAATGTAGCAATTTTTATGTGAAACAATCATTAGGTTAGGTCCTGAGTGAATCCAAAATAAATTTGTGAGAAGAATCCTGACTTTGTGCCCTGTCTGTTCTAAGGGAATGTGACTGCCTGCACCTGGAGCGAATCCTGGTCAGGAGCGTTCATTTCCGTGATCCAGGTGGGCTCAGTGATAAACTCTAAGTCTAAGCATCTGGGCTTATTTAGCACTTCAGGCTCTGTTGGAATTGTACTGGGAACTGTCACTTTTCTCATTAAAAGTGTAACTGAAAAAAATATTTTAAGGGTAATAATATATACAACAATGGTTACTCTGATACTTAGAAGGAACATAACATATATTTGTTGAATTGTTGAATCCATTCTAGGCATTTAAATTTTTATTCTCTAGGTTGGTGCCTTTTGAATTCTGTTACAGGAGCCTTCCGAGCAGGACAGACAGTGATGGGAGGGAAAGTGCAGCTTTACCTCAGTCTGACTTCTCTAGAAGGTTCTCTCTGAAGAAAAGTTTTCTTCACCAACCACATTTTGAAAACCACTTTTGTAGGCAAATGACATCTCATCCTTGGATGGCCTAGGTCACTGGAAGCTTTTATGGAAAGCTCTTCATGTTGCTTTAGCTTCCCAAAGAAACACCTTCACCAAATTGTGTTTAAAAGTTATGTTTTTAAATTATATTCAGCTATTATACAAGAAGCACCTTTCCCTGTGAAACCATAGAATATGAGTCCTTCTCACATGAAACATATCTCTGAGTTTAATCCTAAATAAAACCTTGTTTCTCTAGAGAATAATGTTTCTTCTCTGTCTGACAATGTAAATGTGTGCTTGTGTGTGCTTATTCACTAAGACATGTCGAACTGTTTGTGACCCCATGAACTGTAGCCCACCAGGCTCCTTGGTCCATGGAATTCTCCAGGCAAGAATACTGGAGTGGGTTGCCATTTCCTTTTCCAGTAATCTTCCTGACCCAGGGATTGAACCTAGGTCTCCTGCTTTGCAGGTGGATTCTTTACCAACCAATAATGCAAATTATATGATTATTTTATTTCTGACTTTTACTTAGACATCCTGAAATTCTGAGCTACATTTTATGCACAATCGCAGAAATGATGCTGACTTTTAGGACTAGAATATTTGTTTCTTCTTGATCATTACATATTTCCCTCTATTTTTATGATATTATTTCCACTTTTGTTATCTATGCTTCTTTGAAACCTGCCACAGATGCTTTTTGGAATTAAGGCAGGATATAAATTCAATAAATAAAATATGTATAAACCACTTAAATGTTTGAAACCTTTTTGGGACAGAGCCTAAGCATTACTCACATAAAAGGATCTGGTTCCCTGCCTTCTGCAGAAATAGTGTTTGCTCATTTCCTTGTAGTGTACTTTATTTTTTAAAGGTTACAGAACTTTAATTAGCATAATAGAAGGTTCATGGATCTATATTTTGTGTTTACAGCAAGTGAAGCCTCACTTTCAAAATGTTATTTACAGATTGTAGTTACTACTTTCCTGGACTGGCATATTTTGTATGCCCGAAACTTGGCAAAGAGTCTTATTGGTTTAAACATAGGTTAGTGGAGCATTGAATTTGAGAATTTGAAGTGACATAAGAGAGAATCTAGCCCTCAATGTCTGGAGACATTTTGGTTGTCACTTCTGGGTTGGGAGCTTTGATATCCAGAAGTAAAGGCTAGCCAGGAATGCTGCTAAGCACCTGCAATATGCAGGGAAGCTTTCACAGCCGAATGTCAATACTGCTGAGGCTGGAAACCCTGATTTAGTCCAATCACAGTATTTCAGGCAAATTGAGGCCCACAAAAGTTAAGTGACTTGTCCTTCACATACAAGATTTCAAATGATCACCCAGATTCATCTTTAAAATAGTAAAATGATAAATTCCTTTTTGGACTGAGATCAAAACAAAAATGTTCACTATGGATGAACACCCTCCCTGTGGGTGCCTCTCTATAGGAACATTGTACATGCCTGCCCTGCTGAGTGCAAACATGGCACCTTGACTAGTCTGGACCTGTGAGATGTGAGACAGACATCCCTCTCAGGTGGGAGCCTTGGGAGCCCGCACGTCGTGACACGCTTCTTCTCCCTTTGCCCGCATGGTTGGCGGTGCTCCAGGCAGGGCGGGTCTATTAGCCTACTCTCCAGGCCACGGCCAACTCCTGATGGGGCTGTGGTAAGAACTAGAAATTAAGACTTGACTGTCCTTTAGAAAATGTAGTCACATCATAAATTAGGTCCCTAGGAAGTGTGATTCATAGTATTCCCACATAGAACAAGATTTTGATGCTTTCCTTTCCTTAATAACTTAAGATCTACACGTAGCAGTCGGTACTTTTTTCTTTTTTCTTTTTTCTACAGTACCTCACTCAGGGTAACCTTTGTTCTTCCCCATCTGGAATAAACAGTAAGGCTTACATCACAGTTATGTTATGGCTGAGCTAGCAATGTAAATGCTTTTCTTTTTTTGTTATTTATGTATTTGTATTTTTAAAATTAAAGTACTAAAACTGCTAGAGCTGAGCACTAGTCTTTAAGATGGACTTTTCTTTCCTTTCTCTCTTCGTTGCATCAGTTTTCCCTGCCTTCCTCCCTTCCTTATTTTAATATTTGTTTCTACTTAGGACTGAGTGCTGATGTATTCATGACTGGCTGGCTTTTATCTGTCTCCATGTGGTAAGTGTAGAACAACCAGTTATCCAATGAGGACAGAGTCAGTGGCTGGTGGATTATTGTTAGTTGGGGTCACCACTGCCTCTGGGATCTTTGTGAGCGGGAAGGATTGATTTTCTTTTATACTAGGTACTGGTGATAAACAGAGGGAAAGACAAGGTTTCTTTACCCAAAAACCTTAGAGTCTTTTTTCACGGGAAATAGACTTGCCAACAAACTACTTTGCCTCTTTATCCCTAACTCACACTTGAATCTCGGATCATAGCACTTTGCTGTGGAAGAAAAAGCCCTTCCAGAGAAAAGGCAGTAGCAGAGTCAGAGTCCAGACCTTTCTTAGAGTAGGTCTGGCTCCATTCACCTTCTTCTCACTCACCTCCTGCCCACCGTTTGTCCTACCCACCATTTCACATCTTTTGAAGGGGTGGAGAAGTCCCAAGGCCCAGGCCTTCTTACCTCTTTCCTGTGTAGAGAAGTCGGAAGTGTTTAATCCTCTTATGCTTTTGTGAATGGTTGGTTGGTAGGAAAGAATATCTATTCATTCCTTCATGTGCTTTGCCGGCACCAAAATTGGGGATACTCTGCTAAATAAAATAGGCCTTGTCTTTGCCCTCAAGGTGCTTATGTTCTAGACATTAATTATATTAATCTCTATTCTATGCTATGCCCTAGGCCAAGTCATCGTCTGTTGTTATTATTGTCATTATGCGTTGTTCAGTTTTTCAGCCAGCATCACCAGGTACGGATATGCCTATATGGTTATGCTTTGGGGTTATGACAGCATAATCCAACTAATACCAGCAACATAAAATGCATGAATTTACTACCTACCTTTGCTCTCAACTGTCTGGCCAGGGCTGCTACTCCATTTAGAGCAGAGCTCTAATTGCCATCAGCTGCCTAACTCCTAGGTAATAATTTCCCCTTAAATTCCTTAAAGCTCTATCTTGCATATCTGATTAGCTATCTCAGCACTAACTGCTGTTGAGATAAGCTTGCTGCTGCTGCTGCAGCTCTGTGCAACCCCATAGATGGCAGCCCACCAGGCTCCCCCGTCCCTGGGATTCTCCAGGCAAGAACACTGGAGTGGGTTTCCGTTTCCTTCTCCAATGCATGAAAAGTGAAAGTGGAAGTTGCTCAGTCATGTCAGAAGCCTAGCAACCCCCTGGACTGCAGCCCACCAGGCTCCTCCATCCATGGGATTTTCCAGGCAAGAGTCCTGGAGTGGGGTGTCACTGCTTTCTCCGGAGATAAGCTTAGTGTTGACTTATTTCTCAGCTATCAATGAGAACTTTGGCTTACCAGATCATTTTTATAAATGCTTTCTTAAGGAAGGGAGGAAGGGTGAAAGGATGGAGGAAAATGGAAAGTAAAAAGAAAGAAGATAAGAGAAAGGAAGAGAGGGAGAGAGAGAAAGGAAAAGACAGAAAGTAAACAGAAAACAGCTAGGGAGTCATGCTCACCTAATTTTAACTTTAGAGTGTTGCCTCTTTTCTTACAAATGCAGTAGCTCAGAACTAGATCAGCCCTAAAGTAGTCTCTCACTCCATACGCAATTCTTACCAACTCTTTAGAAATTATTAGCCACTTTTTTTGTTTGTTTGTTTGTTAAAATTTTTATTGAAATATAGTTGATTCACAATGTTGTGTTAGTATCAGGTAAAAAACAATGTGATTTAGTTTTAGTTTCCCTCTGAAAAATTATTTAAATACAGCTGCCATCAAACATTTAAGAAACTTACACATATTTGGGATTCAATAAATATTGAATAAAGGAATGTGAAGTCTGTAGGAACCACTTATTCCACAAATTATCCCTCACCAAGATTTTCAAAAACTACTTTTGTATTAAATCAAAAAAGAAAAGACAAAGAAACTGTCTGCTTCTTCCCACAAAGTTTTAAAATAGTTTTTGCATAATAATCTTGAACATATTTTTATCTTGTTTATGGTTGACATAAAGGCATCATCACATTTTTCCTTTGGATATTTCATTGTTTTCCCCCATAATTCGTAGATGTTCTTTGTCTATTAGGAATATTATAACTTTGTCTCAAAAATGGTTTTTCCTGGTATACTATTTCTCTATTGGATTTTTATGTATCTTTTGCCTGTGTGCTCAGTAGCGTCTGATTCTTCGCCACCCCATGGACTATAGCCCACCAGGCTCCTCTGTCCATGGGATTTTCCCAGCAAAAATACTGGAGTGGGTTGCCATTTCCTCCTCCAGGAGATCTTTACCACCCAGGGATCAAACCCGCATGTCCTGCAGCTACCGCATTGCAGGCAGATTCTTTACCGCCAAGCCATTGGGGTTTGTTTCCTTGGGTTTGCCTTTTCTGGGCATTTCATATAAGTGGGATCATACAATATGTGATGTTTGTGACTGGCTTCTTTCACTTAGCATAATGTTAATTAAGGTTCATTCATGTTGTAGCATGTGTTGTAGCAGTGCTTTCTTCCTTTGTTGCTAAAAATATTCTATTGAAAGGATATACCACATTTTGCCTATTCATTCATTAGTTGTTGGATTGTTGTTTCCACTTTTTGGTTATTGTGAACAATCCTGACATGAAC
The DNA here is from genome assembly GCA_006408675.1 of Madoqua kirkii. Classification (NCBI taxonomy): domain Eukaryota; kingdom Metazoa; phylum Chordata; class Mammalia; order Artiodactyla; family Bovidae; genus Madoqua; species Madoqua kirkii. The sequence goes on along the minus strand of SJYC01071125.1, from coordinate 14,266 downwards.
ATCACATGCAAGTCTTTTTGTAGACATGTTTTCATTTTTCTTGGATAGGTACCTTGGAATAGACTTGCTAGTTCATTTTCTGGTTTTTGAGAAACCACCAAACTGTTCTCCAAAGTGACTACACCATTTTATATGCAATACCAGTTTTTCAGTTTCTCCTTTAACTTTTTCCTCCCAATTTTATTAATGTATGATTGATATATTATTTGCATTGAGATATAGTTTACATGCCACAGTACTCAGATCTTAAGTTTACAATTCAGTGACCAGTATGTCAGTCAAGATATGGAACATGCCCATCATCTAGAAAGTCCCCTTGTCTTTTGCCCCTCAGATGTAATTACTGTTTTTATTCCTGTCATTATAGATTGGTATTATCTGCTCTAGAATATCGTATAAACCAACTCATAGAGATCTGCTCTTTTGTGTTGATTTCTTTCACTTAACATAAGGATTTTGAGGTTCATCAGTATTATTGTGTTTATCTCAGTACTTTTTTTACTGCTGAGAGTATTTCAGTTTACGAATGCATCACATTTTGTTTATCAGTCTACCTATTGATAGACCTTAGTTTATAGTTGTTAGGAACAAGGATAATATGAAGATTCTTGTATAAGTCTTTTGATGGACGTGATTTTATTTTTCTTTTGTAAATAAGGCAAGAGTGTAATTTCTAGGTCATAAGATAGTAGTATGGTATCTACTGATATGTATGTGACATTAAGTCACCTTACAAAATTCTGTAAGAATCACAGTTTTTTGCCATATAACCCAGCAATCCCACTGCTGTGCATACACCCTGAGGAAACCAGAATTGAAAGAGACACATGTATCCCAACGTTCATTGCAATACTCTTTACAATAGCTAGGACATGGAAACAACCTAGATGTCATCAGAAGATGAACGGATAAGGAAATTGTGGTTGGGATTCTCAGTTACAAAAAGGAATGCATTTGAGTCAGTTCTAATGAGGTGGATGAACCTAGAGCCTATTTTACAAAGTGAAGTAAGTCAGAAAGAGAAAGACAAATACTGTATATTAATGCATATATATGGAATTTAGAAGAGTGGTACCGATAATCCTACATGCAGGGCAGCAAAGGAGACACAGATGTAAATAAGAGACTTTTGGACTCAGTAGGAGAAGGCAAGGGTGGGATGATTTGAGAGAGTAGCATTAAAACATGTACATTACCATATGTAAACTAGAAGACCATTGAAAATTCAATGCATGAAGCCGGGTACCCAAAACTGGTGCTTTGGGATAACCCAGATGGATAGGGTAGGGAAGGCGGTGGAGGGGAGTGGGAGACACATGTATATACCTGTGGCCAATTCATGTTAATGTATGGCAAAAAACATCACAATATTGTAAAGTAGCTATCTTCCAATGAAAATTAATTTAAAAAAAGGATCACAGTTTTTGAAATATCATGTTTTTGGTTTTCTAAATAATGTACAATTTCCTGATATATAATTTTATCTTCTACAATATTTTACTGAATGTTTACCTGCAAAAGTCCATATAGTCAAAGCTATGGTTTGTCCAGTAGTCATGTATGGATGTGAAAATGAAAGTGTTAGTCGTTCAGTCATGTCTGACTCTTTGCAACCCCATGGACTGTAGTCTGCCAGGTCCTCTGTGCATGGAATTCTCCAGGAAAGAATATTGAAGTGGGTAGCCATTCCCTTCTCCAGGAGATCTACCTGACCCAGGGATTGAACCTGGGTTTCCCACATTGCAGGCAGATTCTTTACCATCTGAGCCAACAGGGAAGCCCTTTTGGATGTGAGAGTGGACAGTGAAAAAGACTGAGTGCTGAAGAACTGATGGCTTCCAGCTGTGATGCTGGAGAAATCTGAGAGTCCCTTGGGTAACAAGATCAAACCAGTCAATCCAAAAGGAAATCAGCCCTGAATATTCATTGGAAGGACTAGTGCTGAAGCTGAAGCTCCAATACCTTGGTCACCTGATGCAAAAAGCTGACTCATTGGAAAAGACTCTGATGCTATGAAAGATTGAGGGCAAGAGGAGAAGGGGACCACAGAGGATGAGATGGTTGGATGGCATCACTGACTCACTGGACATGAGTTTGCGTAAACTCTGGGAGATGGTGAAGGACAGGGAAGCCTGGTGTGTTGCAGTCCATGGACTAGCAAAGAGTTGGACATGACTGAATGACTGAACAACTGAATATTTATTTTCTTGTATAGAACCTCTTAAAAATTCAGTCTTAATGATGATGTTTGTCATTCTTGTTTTGTTGCTAATTTTAGTGGATATGGTTTTCATGCATCATTTGGTATGATATTTGCATTTGGTAAATTGTCTTTATCATATTTAAATTTTCAAGCTTTCCCTATTTTTCCTAACTGCTGAGTTTTACCAAAATATTGTGGGAATCTCTTAGTGTTTTTTTGTGTCTCTTCTCTTTTTGTTGATATAGTACATTATGTTAGTAGATTTCCTGAAAATGAACTATTTTAGCATTCCTGAAATAAATCTTGCAAAAGACAAAATATAGGAATAGGATTCTACAGAAGAGGAAATCTAAATGACCAACAAACATGAAAAGATGCTCAGCTTTAGTTTTATTTATTTGTTTATTTATTTAATATTCCTTTTTATTTTATTTCATTTTATTTTATTTTTAATTTTTTGTTTAATGCTTTATTCTATTTTACAGTACTGTATTGGTTCTGCCATATATTGACCTGAATCAGCCACAGGTGTACACGATCTCCCCATGCTAAAGTTTTAGTAAAAAAAAAAAATAGTGTATTAAAGTAATGTTAAAATACTATTTCTTATCTGTCAGATTAGCAAAAAGAGTGATGATACCTGGTGCTGGTGAGAATTTAAGAAGAGAACACACTCATATTTACTGGAGGGAATGTGAATTACTTTTGGGAATTACAGCTTTTTGGGAAAGCTATCTGGGAAATATCTAAAACCTAATAGTATATGCAATTATTAGATCATATATCTAAGATCTGTGATCTAATAATTATCATTTTTGTTTATGTTGGAGTAGCTTTATATTTTTCATGACTTTTATGCCATATAAGAGTTGAATTTGATATTGAGAGTGAGTGAGACAGTTTTAAAATCAGAACACTGAGTTCTTGAATAATTAATGCTACCTCTGATTAGTATATAAAGGGACAGTACATATCCAGACTTTTGATTGTTTTGAAATAACATTATAATAAAATTCTAATTCAGTTCAGTTGCTCAATCGTGTCTGCCTCATTGCGACACCATGAATCGCAGCATGCCAGGCGTCCCTGTCCATCACCAACTCCCGGAGTTCACTCAAACTCACGTCCATCGAGTCAGTGATACCATCCAGTCATCTCATCCTCTGTCATCCCCTTTTCCTCCTCCCCCCAATCCCTCCCAGCATCAGAGTCTTTTCTAATGAGTCAACTCTTCGCACAAGATGGCCAAAATACTGGAGTTTCAGCTTTAGCATCAGTCCTTCCGAAGAACACCCAGGGCTGATCTCCTTTAGTATGGACTGATTGGATCTCCTTGCAGTCCAAGGGACTCTCAAGAGTCTTTTCCAACACCACAGTTCAAAAGCATCAATTCTTTGTTACTCAGCTTTTTTCATAGTCCAACTCTCACATCCATACATGACCATTGGAAAAACCATAGCCTTGACAAGATGGACCTTAGTTGGCAAAGTAATATCTCTGCTTTTGAATATGTTATCTAGGTTGGTCATAACTTTCCTTCCAAGGAGTAAACATCTTTTAATTTCATGGCTGCAGTCACCATCTGCAGTGATTTTGGAGCCCCCCAAAATAAAGTGTGACACTGCTTCCACTGTTTCCCCATCTATTTCCCATGAAGTGATGGGACCAGATGCCATGATCTTCATTTTCTGAATGTTGAGCTTTAATCCAACTTTTTCACTCTCCTCTTTCATCTTCATCAAGAGGCTTTTTAGGTCCTCTTCACTTTCTGCCATAAGGGTGGTGTCATCTGCATATCTGAGGTTATTGATATTTCTCCTGGCAATCTTGATTCCAGCTTGTGCTTCATCCAGTCCTTGATTTTAGATCCCAGAAAAATAAACTCTGACACTGTTTCCACTGTTTCTCCATCTAATTCCCATGAAGTGATGGGACCAGATGCCATGATCTTAGTTTTCTGAATGTTGAGCTTTAAGCCAACTTTTTCACTTTCCTCTTTCACTTTCATCAAGAGGCTCTTTAGTTCCTCTTCACTTTCTGCCATAAGAGTGGTATCATCTGCATATCTGAGGTGATTGATATTTCTCCTGGCAATCTTCATTCCAGCTTGTGCTTCTTCCAGCCCAGCATTTCTCATGATGTACTCTGCATAGAAGTTAAATAAGCAGGATGACAATATACAGCCTTGACGTACTCCTTTTCCTATTTGGAACCAGTCTGTTGTTCCATGTCCAGTTCTAACTGTTATTTCCTGACCTGCATGTAGGTTTCTCAAGAGGCAGGTCAGGTGGTCTGGTATTCCCATCTCTTAAAGAATTTTCCACAGTTTATTGTGATCCACACAGTCAAAGGCTTTGGCATAGTCAATAAAGCAGAAGCAGATGTTTTTCTGGAACTCTCTTGCTTTTTCCATGATCCAGCAGATGTTGGAAATTTGATCTCTGATTCCTCTGCCGTTTCTAAAACCAGCTTGAACATCTGGAAGTTCACGGTTCACATATTGCTGAAGTCTGGCTTGGAGAATTTTGAGCATTACTTTACTAGCATGTGAGACGAGTGCAACTGTGCAGTAGTTTGAGCATTCTTTGGTATCGCCTTGTTGGGACCGGAATGAAAACTGACCTTTACCAATAAGACATTTAAAAGTTAAATCTTCTCCTTCACAGAAAAAGCTAACCTAGAAAGACAAATGTGATAAACAAAAGTATAGAGTTTTCTAAATAAGAATCACCTCAATAACACATAATAAAAGATGTGCTGTAACATTTTACTTAAAATTATAACAATTATCATAAATATTCAAAGCCAGCAAAAGTATAAAATAATTTAAACAAGCACAAGTTTACAGAAACATAATTTTGTCATACCAAGTGCTTTGGGATTTTATAAACCATTAAAAATACTTAAGATATTAAATTACTATGTGGAAGAGGAGAAATTGTGCTCAGTTGCTCAGTCTTGTCCGACTATTTGTGATCCCATGGACTGGAGCCCGCCAGGCTCCTCTGTCCATGGAATTTTCCAGGCAAGAATACTGGAGTGGTTTGCATTTCCTCCTCCACGGTATATTTCTGACCCAAAGATCGAATCTGCGTCTGTAGCAACTCCTGCATCGGCAGGCAGATTAACTTTACTGCTGAGCCACCTCGAAAACCCATTAAATTACTGCACTTTAGAGTAACATTGATATTGCATATGAAAAGCAAGAACTTATTGTAGGAGCAAAACACGGTCATTTCTTAATTAATAGCATATTTTAATTCTGTCTTTAAAGAGAATATTTCCCCAAAATTTGTTGTCTTAACCAATATTTTAAAAAGTTATCAAAAATAAGCTGAAAACCAAGTAGCTTTCTATGTAATTTTCCTTAGTATGGTTTAAAAGAGCACATCATAATTTTTTTCTTATCTGTAATGAATGTGTGCTTACTTACCTATCATGTTTATTGTTTATTTTTGAACTGTACCAACCAAAATGTTAACTTAATGATTTTTATCCACGTTCACTGACATATCCAAAGTACTCAGAATAGTATTTAAAACTTAATTACAAATATTTTTTTAAATAAATGAATGAGTGAGTGAAGACGTCATAATGGCATGTGTCTCTATGATGCATGATACAAAATCTGAGCACATCAACCTCAACTGCATTTTATGCTCCAGAAAGCAAATACTAATGTAGAATGCAGAAGACAGTGCCATTATAAGGAAAATAAAATCATTCAACAACTTTAGGGTTTATTATTATTAACATATATTTTACAAGACACCTCCTTGAGTATTAAAATAAACTGGTCTAAAAAGCCAATAAGATCAGCAATCTTATGGTTATCTTTCACCATTAAAAATAATTCTCTATGTCTTAATTTTCCTCATCTATAAAATTCGCTTTGCAAAGGTAATGGGATAGCTGAAGAAAGTATGTACCGCCTTAGAAATGAGACAGTCAATTTGTGGATGAATTTATTAATGAAAATATTTCAAATTTATTAGCAAAAATATTTCAACATTAACAACATGAGCTAATTTCTGACTAAAATTTATAAACAGTATTTGCTGAGATTTCTTCTTTGAGTGGGTTGTTTTCTTTTCAAGTACTTATGAATTCATTTCTGTTTGAGATTCACATACTACCCTTCATCTGGAAAATAGTAAATGGATCAAAATGTGTCAGGTTTCCTTCTGAAACTTTATTCCTTTATAAAATAAAACATTACTTTATAAACACAGTTATAATATTTTATGCAATTGATATACCACGGGTTATTAAGGCAATTTCTAAAATGGCTATTAACGATCCTCATGTCCTATATCCGTATCTTTGTGTAATCGCCTCCTTCTGAGTGTGGGCAGGACCTAAGGACTTACTTCTTAAATGGAATACAATGAAAATGACAGAATTTCACTTCTGAGATAAGGTTACAAAAGATAAAAGCTACCACACTGTGAGCTGCCCTGTCAAGAGGCCCGTGTAGAAAGGAACTGATTTCTGCCAACAACCATGTCATTGAACTTGGAAATGGATCCTCCACCAGTCAAGCCTTGATACCACTGCAGCTTGACTGACATTTTAATTTCAGGTCTTTGAAAGATCCTGAGCCAGACGATCCAGCTAAAGCCATGGCCAGATTTCTGGCCAAGAGATTAAGTTTTCTAAACCACTTAGTCTTAGGGTAATCTGCCATGCAGCAATAGATAATACATAGGTCTACTCTCCCTACCAGACTGAGTACCTGGCCTTCAAATCACATGTTACTTTTTCTGTCCCCAGCAAGATGTACAAAGTCTGAGACACAGACTAGGCATTCAAGATGCAGAACAGAACTGAATCTTAATCACAGTTTCCTTAATATCCTGCTAATACCTCTTTACAAATGCTATAAAAATTAAATTCAATTTATAACAAATAAGGTATTTAACAAAAGTATAATTATTAATTTATAATATATTAAAAGTGTAAAAGCATTTCTATCAATGTTTACTAACCAGACTTCTTAAAAGGCGCTTCCTCCTTGGAAGAAAAGTTATGACCAACCTAGACAGTATATTAAAAAGCAGAGACATTACTATGCCAACAGAGGTCCATCTAGTCAAGGCTATGGTTTTTCCAGTGGTCAAGTATCAATGTGAGAGTTGGACTACAAAGAAAGTAGAGCATCGAAGAATTGATGCTTTTGAACTGTGGTGTTGGAGAAGACTCTTGAGAGTCCCTTGGAATGCAAGGAGATCTAAGGAGTCCATCCTAAAGGAAATCAGTCCTGAATATTCATTGAAACAACTGATGCTAACGCTGAAACTCCAATACTTTGGCCACCTGATGTGAAGAACTGACTCATCTGAAAAGACCCTGATGCTGAGAAAGATTGAAGGCGAGAGGAGAAGGGGATGACAGAGGATGAGATGGTTGGATGGCAACACCAACTCAATGGACATGAGTTTGAATAAGCTCTGGAAGTTGGTGATGGACAAGGAGGCCTGGCGTGCTGGGGTCCATGGGGTCTCAAAGAGTCAGAAACGACTGAGCAACTGAAATGAACTGAAATAAACTTCCACTTCTCACCATGAAAAAATAACTGACTTGTCCTCACATATAAACAACTAGAAAACTAAAAGAAAAAGAAAGAATTTAGGAAAACAGTTTTCAGACATTGGGCAAAGGTCAAACAAGACTGTAATGCCTGAGAGAAGGTCAACAACCAAATGTAAGTCCTATGTTCATGCAGGTTTCTAACTAAAAGTTATTGAACACTAGGACAAAAATGGATAACTCAAGCAAAGCACAGCTATCTTTCTGAGGTGAAAAGATAAGAGACAAAAAAAGTTTAGAGAGTATAGCCAATTAACAATGTTTTAATAGTTTCAGGTGCACAATAGAGTGACTCAGCCATAGAATAGAAAGTTAAAAAAAAAAACACAGTAAGATAGCAGCATAAAAACAAGACACCAATGGGATAGAATAGAGTCCATAAACAAACCCAGAAATACATGATCAACTCATGTTTTTAAAACTTAACTTTAGTTTAAAAATATATTGTATTAAAACATTATCTTATTTTAAAATAAATTATAAAATTAAAATTAAAAAAGTTAAGGGAATGTAAGGTGGCTGGACTCTGTGAGCCAGTGTACCAAAGTGAAAACAGCTACCCAGAGAAAAGGCTCCAGAAATATGCAGAGGTGATCCTTAGAGTCTTCGGCTAGATACTAAGTTCTGCACGCATAATAAGACCTCATGAGACTTGCAAAGAATACCAGGGAAAGAAAAATTAAATGTAGCTGAAAGCTGTACATCTTTCAGAGATTTTATAAAGGAAAGACATATGTGTTCCAATCAACAGAATGAAAATATCACAGAAAACCTGGGACATTTAGTAGAAAGCCAAGAAATAAAACATCTTATAAGTTAGGGTTAAGCAAGTCTTAGAGCAAAGATCAGAAAATGTTTTCTGTAAAGGGTAAGACAGTAAATATCTCAGACTACAGTCTCTACCACATATTCTTAGCTTTTATTCTTGTTTCTTTACAACTGTTTAAAAATGTAAAGTCCATTCTTAGCTCAAGGGCTATAGCCCAGATCTGTTCATGAGACAAGTCTAATGACTCCAGCCACAGAATAAAGGCTATGCTCCAAAAGCAAGCTGTAAAAGCAAGCTCAAAGTGATTCAAAAGGAAATAAATGCCTATCAAAATAAAACTCAATGTTCTTTAAAGAAATACAATAAAATATAGACACTTAACGAATAAAGTTCACACTGTCCAGCAACTAACCAAAAATTACAAAGAACATGGAAAGAGATCACCTGTGATGTAGGTATTCAAAAAGCTGTTGAAGGCTACCGGCGGTGACTAGAAAAAAGAGCAAACACTCCAGCACTTCAAGCCCCAAACCAAAAATAAGGCAGCAGTAATTCACTTAGGATTTTTAAGTTTCTGCAATAATAAGAAAGACAAAAAAATTTCTACCCTTGAGGATAATATTCTAGTGGATTCAAATTGTAAGGGCAGTATTGTCACTAAAACAAGCCCCCCAAAAAGCCTCTTCTTATAGCAATTAATATTCTGATTAATTCAGTAAAAACTGAATATAAACAATATCACCTAATTAATTTCTTAAAAATAGTGTAATCATTCCATTAGAAGGTATAACAACAAAATGTAGTACTATTACACCACTATCAAATTAACTTTTCTTATACTCAGCGTATCTGGAGAAGGAAATAGCAACCCACTCCAGTATTCTTGTCTGTACAGTCCCATCGACAGAGGAGTCTGGCGGTCTATAGTCCACAGGGTTGCAAAGAGTCAGACACGACCGAAGCAACTTAGCACACATGCATATTCAAAATATAAGAAAATGACCACGATAGCTACTTCTTTTAGCATCTGACTACGTGAAAGTTTCCAAGAGTTACATTCAAGTGGGTTTACTAAGGTTAAGGTCAAAAGATGAATCTGTGACAACGTGCTACAGAACCAAATCTCTAGGAGCCTGGCGTGTTCTGCCATGAGCCATGTTCGTTACAGAATTTTCTTCTAAACTTAAAAATAATGCAGTACTTATTTAACTTAAATTCAGTATTTATGTAATATAAAATATGTACACCCTATGGAAAGGGCAATATGGCATAATATGTCAAATATTTGCATAAACGTGTCCTTTGAGGAGAAATTCCACTAGCAGAACTTTATACTAAGAGGAATTTTAACATGTGAACAAAACACAGCAGAAGAATATTCATTAAAACACTTTGCAACAATTTAAAACTACAAATAACATAATTGCTCATCAATAGAAACATGGTTGAAGAAATTATGAATTATTTTTCCAGAAATGTATATTTTTTCTATGAGGCAACAAGTAGGAAAATGTGGCCCACAGCCAAAAAGAAAATCAGTCAATTTAAAACAGACCCAGAAGACAAAGTGATGGTAACAGCACATAAGGACCCTAAAACGATTACTAAAAATATGCTAGGATTTAAACTTTAGAAAATGAATACAACGATAAAAGAAATAAGAGCTAACAAAAAGGCAACATCTATAATTTTTTTTTAATCTAGAAATTTAAAAATTTTTCTGGTAATGATTAACAGCTTATTAGACACCGCAGAGGAAAAGTTAACTTGAAGACAGACAGAAAATATCTGCATCACAAGAAAAATATTGTAACTATATATAGCGACAGCTGTTAAACAGATTTCATACAGTAAGCATTTAATAATATACATGTATCAAATCATTATGTAGTATACCTAAAACTAATACAATGTAACACGTCAGTTTTTTTAAAAATTACAATGCAAAGAAATAGAGGAAAACAACAGAATGGGAAAGACTAGAGATCTCTTCAAGAAAATTAGAGATACCAAGGGAACATTTCATGCAAAGATGGGCTCGATAAAGGACAGAAATGGTATGGACCTATCAGAAGCAGAAGATATTAAGAAGAGGTGGTAAGAATACACAGAAGAACTGTACAAAAAAGACCTTCAAGACCCAGATAATCATGATGATGTGATCACTCATCTAGAGCCAGACATCTTGGAATGTGAAGTCAAGTGGGCCTTAGAAAGCATCACTATGAACAAAGCTAGTGGAGGTGATGGAATTCCAGTGGAGCTGTTTCAAATCCTGAAAGATGATGCTGTGAAAGTGCTGCACTCAATACGCCAGCAAATTTGGAAAACTCAGCAGTGGCCACAGGACTGGAAAAGGTCAGTTTTCATTCCAATTTCAAAGAAAGGCAATACCAAAGAATGCTCAAGCTACTGTACAATTGCATTCATCTCACATGCTAGTAAAGTAATGCTCAAAATTGCCCAAGCAGGCTTGAGCAATACGTGAACTGTGAACTCCCTGATGTTCAAGCTGGTGTTAGAAAAGGCAGAGGAACCAGAGATCAATGCACAATTGCACGCATCTCACATGCTAGTAAAGTAATGCTCAAAATTCTCCAAGCCAGACTTCAGCAATACATGAACTCCCTGATGCTCAAGCTGGTTTTAGAACCAGAGATCAAATTGCCAACATCCGTTGGATCATGGAAAAAGCAAGAGAGTTTCAGAAAAACATCTATTTCTGCCTTATTGACTATGCCAAAGCTTTTGACTGGGTGGATCACAATAAACTGTGGAAAATTCTGAAAGAGTTGGGAATACCAGACCACCTAACCTACCTCTTGAGAAATCTGTATGCAGGTCAGGAAGCAACAGTTAGAACTGGACACGGAACAACACACTGGTTCCAAATAGGAAAAGGAGTACGTCAAGACTGTATATTGTCACCCTGCTTATTTAACTTATATGCAGAGTACATCATGAGGAATGCTGGACTGGAAGAAACACAAGCTGGAATCAAGATTGCAGGGAGAAATATCAATAACCTCAGACATGCAGATGACACCACCCTTATGGCAGAAAGTGAAGAGGACCTAAAAAGCCTCTTGATGAAAGTGAAAGAGGAGAGTGAAAAAATTGGCTTAAAGCTCAACATTCAGAAAACGAAGATCATGGCATCCGGTCCCATCACTTCATGTCAAATACATGGGGAAACAGTGGAAACAGTGGCTGACTTTATTTTTGGGGGCTCCAAAATCACTGCAGATGGTGATTACAGCCATGAAATTAAAAGATGTTTACTCCTTGGAGGAAACTTATGACCATATTAAAAAGATAGAGTATTAAAAAGCAGAGACATTACTTTGTCCACAAAGGTCCATCTAGTCAAAGCTGTGGTTTTTCCAGTAGTCATATATGGATGTGAAAGTTGGACTATAAAGATAGCTGAGTGCCGAAGAATTGATGCTTTTGAACCGTGGTTTTGGAGAAGTCTCTTGAGAGTCCCTTGGACTGCAAGGAGATCCAACCAGTCCATCCTAAAGGAGATCAGTCCTGGGTGTTCATTGGAAGGACTGATGCTGAAGCTGAAACTCTAATACTTTGGCCACCTGATGCGAAGAGCTGACTCATTTGAAAAACTCTGATACTAGGTAAGATTGAGGGCAGGAGGAGAAGGGGATGACAGAGGATGAGATAGCTGGATGGCATCACTGACTCAATGGACATGAATTTGGGTAAAGTCTGGGAGTTGGTGTTGGACAAGGAGGCCTGGCATGCTGTGGTTCATGGGCTCGCAAAGAATTAGACACAACTGAGCGACTGAACTGAACTGAATTCTTATGATTAAGCAAAGTAAAATCAATCAGTAAGTTCACATTGAAGGGTTAATAAAGTGAGACAAGTATTTTTTATCCATTATGATCCTAAGAGGTAAAGCAGGGGAAAAAAGAAAAAAGAATGACTATTACCTAACTCCTTACCTCAAGGTTTTTATAGTCTAGCATAATGGGAAACACTATCACAGACATAATTACCATATAAAGCAGCAGAGGGGACATAGTACTATAGTTTAACAATCTTAATAAGTGAAAGGATGAAGAAATTGGACTATGTTCAGAAGGACAGGATTTGAGCGGGATGGGGGTATTCCAGATAACACAGCTATTTGTGCAGAAAGAGACATTTTAGATGGATCTTGAAAGCTAATAAGACAGAAAATTATACACACACACACACACTCACTTTAAAGAGCAGTGACTGAAAAATGCCTCTAAGAGCTCTAGGTCCTCTCATGCAACTTTTCTCAGTGCGGCAGCAGGATAAACTCAGCTGGGGTGGGGGAGGTCACACGGCCTGTACAAGAGACTCAATTCCACCCCTTATCTCTGAGAATTTCAAGAACAACCCACCTGTTTTCTTATCCTTTAAGAGACGTGACAGTCCCGTAGGTCCCACCACAGGATCACACAGAATTGAGTGCTTTGAAATCCAGAACACACTTTCCACACAAACATCAAGGTATAAATACTGAGACTCTGAACTCCCATAGACCACAGTTTATGGTGACCCAAATACCCTCTATTTCTGAGCAAAGTCTTAAAAACCTTAGAGTGTTGTCCAGCGTGGTTTGGGCTAAGTCCTCACCTGCTGATGGTGGGCTTGGCTGCTGCTCAGACCTGGTGCCTGTTCCAGGCTCACTAACACCAGATTTCAGGGAGCCTTGACCAATGCCCACTGAACCTATGACTTTCTTGAAATGGAGACACAGGCTTTCAGGTTGGAAATGTAACAAGCTCAAGGCTGCCTATACACTGGTAGCTCCTCATCAGAAATGCTCTTTCCCTCTGAGCCATCTGTGCAAATGCTCCAGTCCTGCAGGCCCAGCAGAGCCCCATCAGCTCTGCCTAGCAGACCCTGACTCTCCAGCCCTCCTGGAACCCCAAACGGTCCAGCACCTAATTCTGGCCAATCTTGCTCTGCCCACTCCATTCCCAATATACTCTTCTGAAGAGTAAGACTCACAGTGTAGGAATCTTCTGCAAATCCCAACAGGCCTAGGACAGTGCCTGGGGCAGTCCCTTAGTGATTAATTTTAAAGCCAGTTCTCTGGCCCATTTTTTTATTGGGTCGTTTATTTTTCTGGAATTGAGCTGCAGGAGTTGCTTGTATATTTTTGAGATTGGTTGTTTGTCAGTTGCTTCATTTGCTATTATTTTCTCCCATTCCGAAGGCTGTCTTTTCACCTTGCTTATAGTTTCCTTTGTTGTGCAGAAGCTTTTAAGTTTAATTAGGTTCAATTTATTTATTTTTACTTTTATTTCCAATATTCTGGGAGGTGGGTCATAGAAGATCCTGCTGTGATTTATGTCGGAGAGTGTTTTGCCTATGTTCTCCTCTATGAGTTTTATAGTTTCTGGTCTTACATTTAGATCTTTAATCCATTTTGAGTTTATTTTTGTGTATGGTGTTAGAAAGTGTTCTAGTTTCATTCTTTTACAAGTGGTTGACCAATTTTCCCAGCACTACTTGTTAAAGAGATTGTCTTTAATCCATTGTATATTCTTGCCTCCTTTGTCAAAGATAAGGTTTCCATAGGTGTGTGGATTTATCTCTTGGCTTTCTATTTTGTTCCACTGATCTATATTTCTGTCTGTGCCAGTACCATACTGTCTTGATGACTGTGGCTTTGTAGTAGAGCCTGAAGTCAGGCAGGTTGATTCCTC
>SJYC01071124.1:0-62202 GCA_006408675.1 Madoqua kirkii | reverse complement strand
TGTCTTTGTGCCAGTACCATACTGTCTTGATGACTGTGGCTTTGTAGTAGAGCCTGAAGTCAGGCAGGTTGATTCCTCCAGTTCCATTCTTTCTCAAGATTGCTTTGGCTATTCAAGGTTTTTTCTATTTCCATACAAATTGTAATTGTGAAATTATCTGTTCTAGCTCTGTGAAAAATACCGTTGGTAGCTTGATAGGGATTGCATTGAATCTATAGACTGCTTTGGGTAGTATATTCATTTTCACTTTATTGATTCTTCTCCAAAAAAGACATACAGATGGCTAACAAACACATGAAAAGATGCTCAACATCACTCATTATCAGAGAAATGCAAATCAAAAGCACAGTGAGGTACCATGTCATGCCAGTCAGAATGGCTGCAATCCAAAAGTCTACAAGCAATAAATGCTGAAGAGGGTGTGGAGAAAAAAGAACCTCTTACACTATTGGTGGGAATGCAAACTAGTACAGCCACTATGGAAAACAGTGTGGAGATTCCTTTAAAAACTGGAAATAGAACTGCCTTATGACCTAGCAACCCCACTGCTGGGCATACACACTGAGGAAATCAGAATTGAAAGAGACACATGTACCCCGATGTTCATTGCAGCACTGTTTATAATAGGCAGGACATGGAAGCAACCTAGATATCCATCAGCAGACGGATGGATAAGAAAGCAGTGGTACATATACACAATGGAGTATTACTCAGCCATTAAAAATACATTTGAATCAGTTCTAATGAGGTGGATGAAACTGGAGCCTATTATACAGAGTGAAGTAAGCCAGAAAGAAAAATACCAATACAGTATACTAACGCATATACATGGAATTTAGAAAGATGGTAATGATAATTCTGTATGCGAGACAGCAAAAGAGACACAGATGTATAGAACAGTCTTTTGGACTCTGTGGGAGAGGGAGAGGGTAGAATGATTTGGGAGAATGGCATTGAAACATGTATAATATCATATATGAAATGAATCACCAGTCCAGGTTCGATACATGATACTGGATGCTTGGGGTTGGTGCACTGGGACGACCCAGAAGGATGGTACGGGGAGGGAGGAGGGAGGAGGGGTTCAGGATGGGGAACATGTTGATGTATGGCAAAACCAATACAATATTGTAAAGTAATTAACCTCCAATTAAAATAAATAAATTTATATTAAAAAAATAAAATAAAATGCAAATGGGAAAAAAATAATAAAGCCAGGTCTCTAAAAATAGGTAGCCATGCCACTACCAGGCAGTGTTTCTTCAAGTGCTGTCAGCAACCACTTTGCATTAAAAAAATGCTGATCCAAGTAATCTAGATCTCCAGATAGGGGGCTCTACCATCTGCCATTTAACCAGCTCCCTGAGGCCTCTGCCATAAGGGTGGTGCACTAATCCACTCACACAGCAAGGTCTATGTCTGACAGCACTCATAACACGGGGTGTGGAGTTCTGCTGGGGAGACCAAGGAGACCTCTTACTCTGGGGGGACTTCCCACCACCATGCCTAATGAAAGTAATGAGGAGCAATGGCTCCCTGACCTCTGTCTTGCTTCCAAATGCCTGTGCGGTGGTGTGTTGTCATTCCTGTCACTAAAAGTGACCTGCCAAGTCCATAACTAATGTCTGGTTCATCTTTTCGCCTCTATAGTCTTCCCAGAAATGACTGATCTCTGTAAACACTACATGTGGACCACTACATGGCGCCGTGAGTGGAGGCCATCTGCTCCTTGCTTCTATACCCTTCATGCTGCCTGCAGACAAGAATGGGCCTTGTTCTTCCAGCGGGAGAGCACCAGCTCTATAAATGAAACTGTGACCTTTAGCAGCAGCACTGATGATAACTGCCTCATTTTCCATACTTTCCTGTTTTCATTACATGATGAATTCTTGGCAAAGGGTTTCTTTCTCACCGCCGAAAGCACTGGCAGGCCACAGCTGTGAAAACCTGAGCTGGGAAACCTGAAATTTCATTAATATCTCAGAAAGCACACACCTTGTGAGAGAAACTTTACCCGTGCTAATGAGAGTCGCTTAATGAGGAGACTATAGAGAGGATTAAAACGCTTCATGCTTTTCTCTTAGCCTCCTGATTAGGAGCTTCTAGGGTTATAGGGCTTTTTCAAAAATCACCCCTTGCTTAGTCAGTTGGCCTCTGAGCATCAACACCCGTCACAGCCTGGGTGTTTTTCAGTGGAGCCTATAAAATCTCCCAAGTCATCTGGAACTTTCCAGGATAACTGAGATGCAAGACAAATACACAATATTTTAACCTTGAATGAATCCTACTGCTGGCCACAAGTAGAGGCGAAAGTTCAGGAGGGCTGGAGGTAAGGAGGTAGCCTGAGCATAACAAGAGTGAGTCCCCCAGACACACTCAGGCTCACTTTCAGAGACAAATGGTAGTTTCCTCAGCACAAGCCAAGGGTGGGAGTTCCTTTCACAGGCAAAGGCCGTCCTCTCTCCTGCCACCCCCACTAGGAACATTGCCAGGAGGAGGAGCACTGGAGTGAAGGCGGCGGGCGCACCCTCAGATCCAGTCCTGGCTCTTCATGAATCACAGGCCCCAGGCGATTTCTCTCACTGACCTGCGCCTGTTTCCTCATCTATCAAAGGAAAATACAACAGCACCCAGCCTATCCTGTAGGTTCTGTGAAGATAAAGTGAGGCAATGACGCACAAAGGACCCCAGGAAGCAACGTGAGATTGCGCGTCCGCTGCCTTCCAGGCACTGTGCTAGAGGCATGCTGTTATCACTAAGCTCTCCTGGCAGCCCGGGAGGGAGCACCACTATAGCTGTCCCTCGGCATCCAAAGGGGACTGGTTCTCGGACCACAGAGATACCAAAACCTGCCACTGCTCAAGTCCCTTATATGAAATGGTGAAGTATTTACATATGACCTGCACACAAACTCTTGCATTTTTAAAACATTTATTTACTTGGCTGAGTCTGGTCTTAGTGGCGGCACACAGGGTCTTTGCTGCGTCATTGGGATTTTTTGCTGCGATACAAGGACTCTGGTTATGGCACAAAGTCTCCAGGTGAGCAGTCTTGGCAGCTGTGGTGTGCAGGCTTAGTTGCTCCTAAGCATGTAGGGTCTTAGTTTCCCAAGCAGGTATCTAACCCCACTCCCCAGCACTGAAAGGTGGTTCTTAACCACTTGACCTTCAGGGAAGATCATCTCTAGATTACTTATGATACCTAATACGATGTAAATGCTATGCAAATCATTATGGGCGTAGCAAATTCAAGTTTTCCTTTTTGGAAATTTTTTCCAAATATTTTCCATCTGCGGTTGGCTGAATCCATGGATGTGGCACCCAAGGATGTGGAGGTACTTCTGCTTTGTGGAGGAGGAAACCAAGATTTGTGAGCTTTCTCAATATCTGGTGTAAGTTTTAAAAAAATCAGACAAAATAATAGGTCTCTGAAAACTAAATGGTTGTTGTGAGAGGCCCTGTCTCTAATAGGCTGAGAGATGAGTGTGTCTAAGGTGAGAGGTGGTTAAAAAAACAAAAAAGTTTGGATTCTCTCCCATGCTAATTGCAGTCAATTAGTAGGAGCTGTGAGGAGCAATGTGACTGGAATATAACAGAATCCTATTCAGGATTCTACAGCCATTCGCTGAAAGGGGGAGAATGATGGATTAGCTGCAAGACACTGTTAAATCAGCTGATTTTAATTCCCCAAATGATTCCTGCTGAGCTTAATCACACTAGCTGTCACTACCATCCTTGCCACAGCAAGACTTTACTGAGCA
Source organism: Madoqua kirkii (assembly GCA_006408675.1). Taxonomy (NCBI): domain Eukaryota; kingdom Metazoa; phylum Chordata; class Mammalia; order Artiodactyla; family Bovidae; genus Madoqua; species Madoqua kirkii. The sequence goes on along the minus strand of SJYC01071124.1, from coordinate 58,442 downwards.
CTTGCTCTCCCTAAGTGGGCTTCTCCTATACATACATCACATGCATGCACACGCATGCACACACACACATGCATGCACAGACACACACATGCAAATGGGCATGCACCGGTAGAAAAGCACCTTTGTGTTGGCCTTCAGGTATTTATAATTGGCTTGGAGAGGTTAGTCACGCTGTATATTCTGGGTGCCAAGTGAGAAGAGTCATTAATAAACACTAAAGGGGTTTGAATGAACTGAAGGATTCTGTAGAGGCGAAAGTTCAGGAGGGCTGGAGGTAAGGAGGTAGCCTGAGCATAACAAGAGTGAGTCCCCCAGACACACTCAGGCTCACTTTCAGAGACAAATGGTAGTTTCCTCAGCACAAGCCAAGGGTGGGAGTTCCTTTCACAGGCAAAGGCCGTCCTCTCTCCTGCCACCCCCACTAGGAACATTGCCAGGAGGAGGAGCACTGGAGTGAAGGCGGCGGGCGCACCCTCAGATCCAGTCCTGGCTCTTCATGAATCACAGGCCCCAGGCGATTTCTCTCACTGACCTGCGCCTGTTTCCTCATCTATCAAAGGAAAATACAACAGCACCCAGCCTATCCTGTAGGTTCTGTGAAGATAAAGTGAGGCAATGACGCACAAAGGACCCCAGGAAGCAACGTGAGATTGCGCGTCCGCTGCCTTCCAGGCACTGTACTAGAGGCATGCTGTTATCACTAAGCTCTCCTGGCAGCCCGGGAGGGAGCACCACTATAGCTGTCCCTCGGCATCCAAAGGGGACTGGTTCTCGGACCACAGAGATACCAAAACCTGCCACTGCTCAAGTCCCTTATATGAAATGGTGAAGTATTTACATATGACCTGCACACAAACTCTTGCATTTTTAAAACATTTATTTACTTGGCTGAGTCTGGTCTTAGTGGCGGCACACAGGGTCTTTGCTGCGTCATTGGGATTTTTTGCTGCGATACAAGGACTCTGGTTATGGCACAAAGTCTCCAGAGTGAGCAGTCTTGGCAGCTGTGGTGTGCAGGCTTAGTTGCTCCTAAGCATGTAGGGTCTTAGTTTCCCAAGCAGGTATCTAACCCCACTCCCCAGCATTGAAAGGTGGTTCTTAACCACTTGACCTTCAGGGAAGATCATCTCTAGATTACTTATGATACCTAATACGATGTAAATGCTATGCAAATCATTATGGGCGTAGCAAATTCAAGTTTTCCTTTTTGGAAATTTTTTCCAAATATTTTCCATCTGCGGTTGGCTGAATCCATGGATGTGGCACCCAAGGATGTGGAGGTACTTCTGCTTTGTGGAGGAGGAAACCAAGATTTGTGAGCTTTCTCAATATCTGGTGTAAGTTTTAAAAAAATCAGACAAAATAATAGGTCTCTGAAAACTAAATGGTTGTTGTGAGAGGCCCTGTCTCTAATAGGCTGAGAGATGAGTGTGTCTAAGGTGAGAGGTGGTTAAAAAAACAAAAAAGTTTGGATTCTCTCCCATGCTAATTGCAGTCAATTAGTAGGAGCTGTGAGGAGCAATGTGACTGGAATATAACAGAATCCTATTCAGGATTCTACAGCCATTCGCTGAAAGGGGGAGAATGATGGATTAGCTGCAAGACACTGTTAAATCAGCTGATTTTAATTCCCCAAATGATTCCTGCTGAGCTTAATCACACTAGCTGTCACTACCATCCTTGCCACAGCAAGACTTTACTGAGCACTTGCTCTCCCTAAGTGGGCTTCTCCTATACATACATCACATGCATGCACACGCATGCACACACACACATGCATGCACAGACACACACATGCAAATGGGCATGCACCGGTAGAAAAGCACCTTTGTGTTGGCCTTCAGGTATTTATAATTGGCTTGGAGAGGTTAGTCACGCTGTATATTCTGGGTGCCAAGTGAGAAGAGTCATTAATAAACACTAAAGGGGTTTGAATGAACTGAAGGATTCACAGAGGACATGGGATGTGAGTGCAGCAGCTAAAGATCTGGTTAACCAGAGAAGTGGGGCTTCGCCACCCCAAGCTAGGGGAACAGGTGGAAAGCAGGGATCTGCCCAGCAGCATCCAGAAAGTGGATAGTGAAACTGAGGAGCTGGCTGAGATCCAACAGAGGACATTTTACTCTACAGGCCACTGGCAGGACCCAAAGTCCCAGAAGAAGGTGGCAAAGTGGGAAAGCTCATTCCTTGTGTTTATAAAACTCCTTCCAGGAGCAGTCCATTTCTAATAAAAATCAGAATGGCTACCCCACTAAAATCTGTTGTTTCTGTTACTACTCAAAATAGTGTTTATGGCAAGTCTGCTGAAATGTCCATTCCTACTCACACACGGGGCTTGCTACATCACAAGAAAAGCTGCACAACAACAGGATACTCTACAGGTAATGAATGGGAGGACAAGTGCAAGACACACACCCCAGGGAAGTCCCTACCTAGCATAAAAGGAAACGCAAAATGATAACTACTCCTCTCAGGGAAAAGAAACTCACTTGATCTATGGAAGACAAAGACAGCAGGGATCCTAGGGTTTGGAGAACAGGAAGACAGGGACTATCCCACATCATGCGGGACCAGCAGAAACCGGGGGTGGACTGGGAGGTGAAAGGGGCCCCATTCAAAGTGGGCAATTCCTTTTTGCTGGGACATACTCACAGCGTGCTACAGAAACATGTTACTATAGCAGCAACCCTAGGAAACATTCATTCTGGCAATCCTAAAGGCAGCAGCTTTAGACTTCTACATCCCCCAATCACCTCTGAAAGATGCAACCACTTTTGAGGAGTAACGGTGATGGAAGAGAAGGGACAGCCCTTCACAACCTTTGGCATGGACACATGGTCAGAAAAGCCCGCAGGTGATTTGGGTAACTGTATCTTCCGCCCTTCTAGTAACCCCCACTGTCACATACACTGCCCTGAGTGATTCTGGGGTGACACGAAAAGCTGAAGTCAGACCGGCAACCAGGAAGACCCTCCAGAGAGGCCCAGTGTGGGTTTAAAGGATTCAGCCACTGACAAGGAGGTTTATGGCTGGAACACCGGTGTTTTCTCTTTGAGTCTGCTGTGCCTCTGACTGTATTCTTATCTGGAAGGTTCTTGAGGGCTGTAATCTCAGTGGCAAGCACGTTGTCCACGTTCTTAGATGATGGAGACAAGTAAACATACATGTTCCATCCCCAGGATTCAAGGACCACAAAGAACTGTCAGCTCCATCAACCCACTCAGCCACCCAGCAGCTTTACAGTGAGGACCTTTCACCACTCCCTGATGGGAGGTAGTTTAACTTTCTAACAAGTTTATAAAGCCTTTGAGCTATAGTTTCTGAGTGGACTGTCTTCCTTACATCACAGCAAGGGCATTGAGAAAAAAAGCATGGTATGGGAAGTACGTACTCAAATATGTAGATTGGGAAGAGGCCTTCTGTTTCAAGGACCCCAGTAAATCCCCCTAAACGTTATTTCCTTCACTTACATTTTTTAAAAAGGAGAGTGAGCTGGAGGAGTTTGATATTTTCTTACAGTTTCCTTTTTCCTGACTCTCTGTACAGGATGATGTAGTTGTTTACTTTAAGGCTCAGGAGTCAGCCAGCATTGTATAAAAAGCTTTCCCACAAAAAAATAAATAAATAACCATAATAAGACAAACTCCATGATGTTTAAGCAATTAGCAACACATGAACTGGCTTGCTCACGCGCTCACTCCAGTATCTGCTCTTTCCTCCCGCTGCAGCGGCCACGCACCCTGGGACTGGGGAAAAGGGAAGACTTTCCATTTCACAGGGAGATGGGTGGGAGTTGGTGTGAGGGGTGCAGGTGAAGGAGTGGGTGTGGGGACAGTGAATAAAGAAGCTCTTTATTGGTCACATCACCAATTAAGCAATTAGCAACACATGAACTGGCTTGCTCACGCGCTCACTCCAGTATCTGCTCTTTCCTCCCGCTGCAGCGGCCACGCACCCTGGGACTGGGGAAAAGGGAAGACTTTCCATTTCACAGGGAGATGGGTGGGAGTTGGTGTGAGGGGTGCAGGTGAAGGAGTGGGTGTGGGGACAGTGAATAAAGAAGCTCTTCATTGGTCACATCACCAACCCTTTGTGAAATTAAGTTTCAAGCCTCAGTATGCCTATCCATAAAATGGGGGGGGGGGATGATGAAACTGCAGGAAAAGTGGTGAGCCAGTCACACCTGAAAGTGGTTAACATGTTAGCTGAGGCAGCACAGCGCAGTGAGCCCTAGCACAACAGGGTGGACTCTGCTTGGGTCCAGGTCCCAGTTCAGCTACTTATTAGCCGTGTGATTTTTGGAGAAGGTACTTTACCTCTCTGTGTCTCAGGATACATCTACCTTATAAGGCCCTTAATGAGGATTATATTAATCAAAATATGTCAAGAGCTTTAAAAATGGTACATAGTAAATGCTGTAAAAATGTCAGCTGCTATTATTATTATTTTTTTTTTTCAGCTGCTATTATTTTGGGCTTACAGAAAACATTCTATAAATCTTCAGTGCTGGTGATGGCAGCAAGGAAAGTTATTTTCCACCAGTGGAGGGTATGGGGGAAGGAGGCATGGGAAGGAGCATGTCCCCCACAGAGCATATGTCAGGATCTGGAGAGAACATGTTTGATTCATATAACTGCAAAGCAGTTCATTTATAATTTTGTAGAGAGAGAATAAAGATTTCTATGGTTTTCATAACACACCAATGAAATATTTGATGACATCTTCTTGGCTATAAAAGAAGATTTTAGAATGTTGAAAAACACCAAGGTAGTGGAGACTAGGAGAGATTTCTCCCCTAAGCAGAGCTGCGTGCTGAAAAGGTGAGGCTGGGTTGGGTTACTCCCTGAGAATTCTCAACCTGTGAAGGGGAGGTCCTAGCCTAGGTTGAAGACGGGCCAGTGTTTATGCAGATAACCTCGAGACTTCAGCCCCCTCTTGGCCTTTGTCTTGGGAAGGAGATAGGGTCTATGCTTTATCCTTTGAGTTAAACAGACCATGGGACTAGTGGCTACACTTCCTGTCCTTGAGACAGAACTCATTGCCAAAGACAACAGGAAAAACGAGACTTCGGTGGCAAAATAACGATATGTAGACACTGTCCTCAAGCTCATTTTTTACTACAGTGAGAATTTTTTTGAGGCAATAACATCATTTAAAATGCTAATATCTATAGCAGTTAAGATCTTTTTCATGATCTTGTTCTGCTCTCTTCCCTTTCATTATATACCTACAGAAGAATATATAAAATATATATTTCAAAGAATAATCAAAACAAACTTCCTTTTAGTCATGATGTGTGTGTGCTCAGTCAGGGATTATAGCCCACCAGGCTCCTCTATCCATGGGATTTTTCAGGCAAGAAAGCTGGAGTGCATTGCCATTTCCTTCTCCAGGGGACTTTCCCCACCCAGGGGTCGAACCTGTGTCTCCTGCATTGCAGGCAGATTCTTTACCCACTGGGCCATCAGGATAGGAGGTGGTTGCTGGCCTTCAGAAGCTGTTTTAACCCTCTCTGATCACATCCCCTCCTCCACTTCCCACCAGGAGTAATCACCAGGTAGACCTTCCTGGTAATTATTGCCTTAAACTCTTTTTCTTTATAGTTTAATCATCTCTGCGTTTATCTCCAAACAACACATTGTTTAATGTTTCCTATTTGGGGACTTTATATAAATGCAGTTATGCTGCATATCTCTTTATGGGACTGACTTGCATCTTTGGTCTGTGTTTCCTTCTTTGTCATCACCAGCTCTTCTCGTTGAGATCTTAGTTTTAAAAAGCACCCGTTCTTTTAAAAAACATCCCTTTAGTCTCCCTAAAATATCATGACAGCAACTGAACGGATTCATTCTGTTCCCTTGGATGTGAACTGTCTGCCATATTTTAGTAATCTGTGGCCAGTCCCTCACCTTCTGTATTCAGATATTATTTCCATACATCAGAGTGACATTTTTGGTAGATTTAAAGATGGAAGAAGTGCATTCAAACCTTCCAAATGATAACCATCCTCCAAAAGGAGGTATTTTTCCCTTAAGTTCCATATTCTTCATATTTTTTGCAGTTTTCTATGTTTCTTCCAGTTTTGTCCAACTGCTCACACTCTTCTCTACTCTTGTCTTTCCTTACCTATGAATGTCCATTTTTATGGGAACTGGGATTTTAAGTGTCACATCATTACCTTAACCTTTGAACAATTTATGTAGATTTTGACAAAGCCCTCCAACTTATTAATTTTTGCTCCCACAAAAATGTCTATTTCTATCAAATGGGATTTTTACTTATAATCCTACAAAGTATTACGGCCATTTCCTACAGATGAGAAAGGAGCATCTGAATGTATGCATTTGGGGCTGAACTTAATGTCTTCAAGATCCAGGAATTAAGGAGTAGCTCAAAGAACTAAAGAGAAGCTGCCTTTCAGGGGATGTGGATGCACAGGAGTCATGGTTTTGGGGCTGGAAGCACCCATCTATCATTTTAAGTTTTTGGAGACCTTGTTTGTTTCTGCCCGTGGCATCCACAAGATGCTGACTTCCTGTGTTTACCCAGTGCTGAGGACTCTGGGCTCTCTTCAGTTCCCACGGTGATGGGCGGATCCCATCCCCCTCCTGTCCCTCCAGAGGCTAATGTGGTTTAAAGCTGCAGAGATCCGCACTGGGATAGGGGACTAGCGGGAAGGATCCAAACGAAGTAAACAAGCACAACTGCTTCAGACAGGTCTTGCTCCTTGTCACAAAATAATGAGACCACATGGAGCCAATCCCAAAGGTGCTAATAGACGCTCACCACCGTGCTCCTCAAAGATGGGTGGGATCCAGGGTTCTTAACTCCTGTGACAAAGTCCTTCATATGTGAGTGTCCCTCCCACTTGCAGGAGTATGTACACTCCTCCTGCCCACTCACAGCACTTCTTCCTCTGACATTCTAAGCTGATTTCTGCACCACTCAGTTTTACACAGAATATTTCTTTTTTTTTTTTTCTGGCTCATCTGCGCTCATCTTACCTTCCTAGATAGACAAGAAATTCTTGAGATAAAGGCTATGTCTTTTTCCATCACTGGTAAGAAGCAAAAGATGTACCAGGTACTGGGGAAATATTGGCTGTCTACTGTTAGTATACTAAAGCAGGATACTTGTTTCCTGGCTGATGAGATACGTTCCCTGTGTCTTCCTCTCCTTGTACTGCTCCTCCTGTGCTACCATTTTCAAAACTTCAGGTCTCAGTGACTCTGCCCAACACCTCTACCCCTCAGCCACTCCACCCAGCAAACCAAGTGCATCTTGCCAACTCAAGGTTTTTTCCTAGTGAATTCTTTCAAAAACATTTTATAAAAGTCGTTGGCTTTTGCAAGATGAACAAATCACACCTGCATCTATAGTGATTACTTTTTAAAGCCAAATTTTATTTTCAAGTTTTCTTCTAGTGAACCTACTTGTACTTCTTTGTTACATTCCCTTTCAATTTATATACATCAAGAAATACTTCCCATATCTCCAATCAACTCCCTGATAAGTACAAAACTCCAGGTGAGTATTTAAAAATGGATGGCAATGTGTTTCATTTGGTTGCATTTGTGTGGCTTTAGTGTTAATGTTGGTACATCCAGAAAGCCTTCATAAATTAGTGCTTGATAAAGGAGGTTGAATTTAAGTTATTACTTGAAAAACAAAACCAGCATGGGTTGGATAAATGGTGAAAGAAACACAGTGAACAAAGACATCAGCTTCCCCAACCACTCTGATCCTCAGACTGTTACTATGCTGTGTCTTTTGCAGGATGAGCTAAGGCCACAGTCCCTGTCACCACCCAATTCACTCTCAGTGGGTCTGGCCCAAACCTATCTGTAAAGCCAGAAGGCTTCAGCTCTAAGAGCCAGGGCTGGGTAAAGAGCTTAGTTCCCTAGCAACCTGCACACAAGTGTTCCAGACAAAATGGATTACATACTGCTGATGAATTCCAAGTGAATATCCTATTGACCCAACAAAGGAGTAATTTGTACCTTCTGCCACACTAGAGGAGTCAACTAAGAGAATTCTTTTTGTTTATGATCTCTCCTGGCCTTCTCTTTGGATTGTCACGGTAAAATAAAATGCTCTGAAGGATTCAAAAAGTGGATGGTTCAACTTCCAATTGCCTCTGAAAGAAAAGAGTCCTCATAATAGGAAAAAGAGGGCCTGTTTTTCCTCTTATTGCTTTCTGAATACAATATGGATTGCCTAAAATAATACCCCTCCCCAGCAAGAGTTATTCCAGAGACCCTGGGTAATAGACATAAATAGTCTGATCACTTCACTATAAGATAACTGACTGCTGTTTTATTTATACATTGGTCTCTGGAGATTTTGGTTTGTGATCATTAATCCTCAGGAGCCTAAGATCCCCTGGGAACTAAGACAAAATGAAGTTTCTGGAAGCCAACTGCCTGGGTCTGCCACTTCCAGCTGTGTGACCTCTCGTTGGGACCTCTCTAGGACCTCCTACCCAGAAGGTTGATGTGAAGATTAAACAAGTTAATACATGTAAAATGCTTGACATTAAACCTGGCATTTAATAAGCACTGCTAAAAAAAACAGCAACAATAATATACATTGTTGTTCTTTTTGTTATTATTGATCCAAGGATGACCCTGAAATGGAAGGTGATGTTATTATTGATTCAAGGATGACCCATCTCTCTCTCTCCTTTCTTGAATTAGGATGGCAGCCTCCAAAGTGAAACCACCCAGGGAGCCGTTCTAAGATGTTCTTTACTAGAACCAGGAACCTTTTCTGTTCATATTGGGGAGTCAGCCCTAATATGCGACATACATCTCCCCCTCTGTCCCAGTGGCATGAATGAGACAAAACATACAGCAAGAATTCACTGGACTCTTTTGGATAAATAAATGCACTCAGAGAAACCGCATGGAAGCCAAGGTCAAGGTGACCCACTTGTGCTACCACAGCTCAAGCCATGGGCCAGACAGAAGAATAAGCTGCCTGACGTCTAGGGACACACAATCAAAGACGTGTCTTCATGTTAAGTCGTCACACTTGACTAGATTTTACAATTGAGAAATAAAAGTAATATAACAAAGCTTTCATCCTCTGGTTGGGCACAGACATTTGGGAGAAGAGATGGCTCTTGGTAATCTTTTGCTCGATGCCCTCCTGAAACACTTGTGAGATGACTAGTCGGGTTAAGAGGTTGGGCCATAGCTGTAGGTAAGGACATCTGGACTCAACTTAGGGGACAGGTAGTGTATATTTTCTCCTTATGAAGCTAGGTTCATAAGGGGGTTCAGATCTACCAACAATGGTTTCTCAGTTCTGTTTGGTGAACATTTAGCCAGCTGGTCGGAAAAGGTCTTCCCTATAGGCTAACTTGTCTGGAGAGCCTGGTGGGTTACTGTCTATGGGGTCACAAGAGTTGGACGTGACTGAGTGACTAATAGGCTAACAGAAATGTGGCAAAGCTCTCAGTCCAGCTTGGGGTGGAGGACTTACCTAAATAAAGCACATTGAAACTGGTAACTGAGCAAGACAGAAGTGGCTAAGACAGAGGCTAAAATGTATACTGCCTGCTGTGTGCTGGAAACTGTGCTGTGCTTTTATAAGACAACTATGACACCTCATGGTAGATCTCCTGATGTGGGACCGTCAGTCATTGAAAGTGGGTTTGAATTCAGAACCGTGATGCAAAATAAGAGTCTTGTGGACATACAGGCATTGATCAAGGGAGGATCACTGACTGAACTGAACTTTGAAAAATGAACACTAAATAGAGCACTTTTCACATGATTTTATTGTTGTTCTTTTCTCACTCATGCATCAGCAAGTTAGTTAGTAATGGTCCCATGTATGGCTGCCAATGAGTTGAGTTGTCACAGACCTTCAGAATCAGATTTAGGAATCTGATTCCGAAGATAATGTCATCTCCTCTCTTTGTGTCCTTCCCCAATCTTTTATTATGAGCGAGGAAGTCAATGTCCAGAGAAACATCTCAGTCAAGCATCAGTGGCAGGAGCCAGAGCTAGAACCAGAGTGTCTTTCCTACAAAGCCCTCTTTCCTGGAACCCATGCTCCTTACCAATGCAGAGGGCACACATGAACACAAATAGCCAAATGGGACATAGCCACCCACTGGCAAAGCCTTCAAAGAATCAAGGGCCAGCAGGGTTATCTGAACTACCTGAGACCATTGGAAGAAAAAGTTCAGGTTAAATGGGAAAACCCTATTGCTGGGATTCCCTAGTGGACCAGTGGTAAAGAATCTGCCTGCCAGTGCAGCAGATAAGGGTTTGATCCCTGATCTGGGAAGATCCCACATGGCACAGAGCAAGTAAGCCTGTGCATCACCACTAGTGAGCCTGTGCTCTGTAGCCCAGGAGCTACAAATACTGAGCCCACACGCCATAACTGCTGAAGCTCACACACCTAGATCACACACAGCAAGAGAGCCACCACAATGAGAAGCCCGTGTAACATAAGAAAGTTGCTCCTGCAGTTACAGAAAGCCCAAGCAGCAGCAAAGATCCAGCACAGCAAAAATAAATAGAAATTATGTATATAAAGAAAGCCCATTGCTTAAGCTGAGTAATCTCAAATAGACTGGGTAGAAGCTTCTCCACAAAATGCCCCCACATAGAAAACAACAGTCCACTATCAAAATTCAAGTTGGATCTAAAAATAGGCACACACACACAAATAATAATAATAAATTCTGAAATCCAATAGATGAGGTGAGATGGGAGGTCTGACATCAACCAATGAGGCAACTAGCTTTGTTTGGTGAACGGGTTAGATAAATTATACCTCTGGTTTTAGATTTCAAGCTGAAACTTTTAATTTAAATTCAAACATTATGAACCCATTGAACTGTGGGCAAATGACACCTTAGAAGTGTATAGGTCACTTAACCCAACTGGCGCAACCTAAGTTCTTGTTGCTAACCAGCCTGGGGTTGTACAATTGATATTTTCCAGAGGATTAAATGCAGTGCTCCACTTCCTTCTCAGGCAGGCCCACCTTCCTGGATGCAGAGAGGAAAGTGAACAGCCTATAGCAACTCTTCCTTAGAAGTTCTCCTCCAGCTCCTGACTCGCGGGCTGTTGAAGCAACCTCCACACAGGTAGATACTTTTTATTTCCCTCTTTGATCCAGACCACACAGAGCGGCCCCGCTTTGCTTCTGAAGTCATCACTGCCTATAAAACCTTCAAAGAATCCTTTACTTGCAGAATAAGTTCAAGCTCCTTGTTTCACACTTTAAGAACTCCAGAGCTTAGCCAAACTCTCCTTATGAAGTGGTCTTTCTCATACCCTCCCAAAGTGAGCCCATTTTTCCAACACAGCACATCAACACTCACCCTAAATTTGGGGTCAAACTCCTCCCTCCCTCCCTCAAACTTGCTGTGTCCTGCTCCTCAAGCTCCCTGAAGTAATTCCTGCTGACTCCCCACAGAGCACATTCCTCATCCATAGTAGTCCTTCTCTCCCATAGGAGGCAAGGGTGGGGATGGTTGGTCTGAATTCCAGCTCCATCACTAAACTATGACCCTGGCCAAATTGCTAAGGCTCCCCTAGTCTCAGCTTCTTCCCCTCCCCAGAGAAAGGACAATACCTATACTCCATGAGACTTGGGTAAAATTAAAGAACTTGGTTCTCGCCCAAGCCTTGCCACTTAATAGGTGCTAAGTTTTTCTTTTCTCTTTATTACGTACTACCTTTATTCTAAGTTACTGCTTATGTCTAGTCAAGGCTATGGTTTTTCCTGTGGTCATGTATGGCTGTGAGAGTTGGACTGTGAAGAAGGCTGAGCGCCGAAGAATTGAGGCTTTTGAACTGTGATGTTGGAGAAGACTCTTGAGAGTCCCTTGGACTGCAAGGAGATCCAACCCGTCCATTCTGAAGGAGATCAGCCCTGGGATTTCTTTGGAGGGAATGATGCTGAAGCTGAAACTCTAATACTTTGGCCACCTCATGCGAAGAGTTGACCGAGGATGAGATGGCTGGATGGCATCACGGACTCAATGAACGTGAGTCTGAATGAACTCTGAGAGATGGTGATGGACAGGGAAGCCTGGTGTGCTTCGATTCATGGGGTCGCAAAGAGTCGGACGTGAGTGAGCGACTGAACTGAGCTGAACTGCTTATGTTTATTACATCATCTGTCCTTGAGCATAAGGGTCCTAGTTCCTGTTATCTCCCAGTGGCAGCTAATAAGGCTCTAGTACAGAGCAGATTTTCACAGTCAGCTTACATGTCATTGGAGTAATGCTATATCCCAGCTACCTTCCCTCTATCTTAATCTTTCTATGGTGGGAAACCTTCTTCAGCGAGCCAAAGTGGTTTCTATTAATGATCCAACTAAACTAGAGACAGCGCTCACGGAGAATAAAAGAAATGCATAATAAGTTTTGAATCTACTTCCAAAATTCTATCTCTGCCTAAGTTCCAGGAACATGCCCATTTTAATTATGTAAGGACATATATAATGGAAATCTTCAAGAAATGATATCTGTGTATATATACCTGATTCTACATAGATAGGAAAGAATTATCAAGACTTACTCCAAACTGTCAGCAGAAGTTACAGTGGCGTTACACTTTTTTTTCCCCCGAAAGTATAATCCTTTCTTCAAATGATATCTTACTTGGAATACTAACATGAGAAGCAGCTGAAGGTACGACTTCTCTGGGTGGACAGAAGGAGGAATGTGTAGGCCCTCTCTTCACAGTACACCAGGGTCTGTGTGTTCAGAGTATGTGTGTGCATGTGTGAATGCACACACATACATACACAGAAACTCCTCAGGCACGTCCACAAAACCTAAGTCAGAAATTACAGCTTGGCAGAATAAGCAAATCATGTAGGAGGTGGGTAAACATACTCCACATTAGTGCAAAAACATCTACTAAACAAACATGTATACATGTATATGACGTCAAAGGAATGTAATCTCGTTCTACAAGATGCCGATGTCAGAGGTTCTGCAAGTGGTACTCAATTTATGTTACAGAAAGAGAGAAACACAAAGAGAAGGAGGCCGTTCTGCTGCACGGAGCTGAATGCTCTCTTTGGGCATCGCTGGGCAGTGCTTTCTGGTTCACTTACCACTAACATCAGCTCCACGGGAAGCCAAGCATTTACTGGTGACCTGCAAGCCCCCAGATTCAGGATTTCTCTACGGGAAGCCCTCGGATACTGTGAACTTTAGAAATGATTTGGTTAAACAATATTTAGTGACAACAGAAATAGCTTCGAAATACCATTTGGTGAGACAATTGAAAATATGATTTCAATTTTAAAAATATATGTATAAACAGATATGTACTTTTAAACTGGAAATATATACACTAAAATGTTAGTAGTCATTAGAACAATTCTTTCTGTTCTATAAATTTATCATAATTTCTACAATTTCTACAATTCTTTGTCATAAATAACAATTATTATTATTATTATTTAGCGACACCACAGGGTATGTAGCATGTTAGTTCCTTGACCAGGGATCGAACCTGAGCACCCTGAAGTGGAAGCATGGAGTCCTCCCTGGACCACAAGGGAAATACTTTACCATTATTGTTTAAAGGCTAAGGCCAGGAGAACAAAGCAATGAATTTACTACTAAATCTCTGGGCAGGTGGCAAGGTGCCCCATGATCCCCCGGCATGATACACAGGGTACCTAGTAGATGCTAAATAAATAGTGACTGAATGGGCAGGTGTGGGGGCCGCATCCTGCTCCAGCCCATTTGGTATATATTCCCTGCACCCATCCCCCATTCCCCCTCTCTCCTCGCTCACAGTTTCAGAAAACAGAAACGTTTCCAGAAACAGGCTGCAAGATTCAGCTACTCTCACCAGCTTAAGGGGCATTTGTTTGTTTTTTTTAAATTCCAATCTCACTGAATCTAGGTAAAACAGAGCTGTCACTCTGAGACCCTTTCTCATGTGTGTGACAGCGTATGGGGACTGGGGAGGGGGTTCAGAGGTGAGGATATGTGAGGTAGGGAACTTGGATAGGAGGCAGGTGGTGGAGACAAGAGTAATAGCAGGTGAACAACAAGGGTCAGCAGGACACCTTGATGCCAAGCTGGGTTCCAATACAGACTTGTGTGACTTCTCTGGGCCTCAGTTTTCTCATCCATAGAAGGAAGTGACATTATTCTCTCACAGACATGTCATCACAAATGTGTAGGATGGCTGAGCTAAATGAAATGAAGGCAAAAGTGACTGTCCCATTTAAATGCAAACTTTCCTTGGAACAAGGAAGTTGCCTGAGCAGCGGCATCTTGGATTACCTATACGTTACATTACATTCACACAGACACACACACAGGCCTCTCTCTGCCCCGGGGGTACAGGAACCATAGGGACTCCACAGCCTTTCCTTTCATCATGCAGAATGCATCCTGTTATGCTACCTCTGTGAAGCCTTGCTTATGAAAACTGTGATATCTCCCTACCTGGGGTGGGCACCCCTGGTCTGCTGCACATAGACATATCCCTCCCCATCACACACACACACACTCGTTCTTTCTCTCCTCTATCCTTCCTCCCCACCACCTCCTCCATCTCAGTCCCCACCAGCCCTTCACAGGCTTCAAGTGAACAGCCAGCTATAACCCCACTACTCTGACAGAAGACCTATTGCAAAGTCTTGTAAGGCCCCACAGTGCCGTGTACACTGCAGGCCCTCACTGAAGATGTTTGGTTGGCTGATTAAAAGCCATGGCTCCATTGACCAGCTTGCTCTAGGACAGGATGGTTTCCAGAAGGAAAGAGAGTTGGCCGGAGTCTCATCACTTTGGCAATGGACTCTGCCAATGCTAAGCCTATACCCTCTACCGCAGACCTCATTTCACTGAAATCTGTTAGAAACTATGGAGGCTATCTCTTTTATTGGCAAATATGTTGATTCCCAGGTGTCTGCCTGACCCACAGACCATCTCACGGTATTGAACCTCTCAACACGCTCTTGCCAGACACTTGTCAATCCTGTCAAAGCAGCTTCATGCACTCTGACACCACACTGCCCGGGAAGGCATGCTCTAGTACAAAAGAGACCCATACTTCATTCTCAGCTCTTTTAGATTTAATTTGACATAGTCACCTCTTTAAAAGGAAAATCTATCAGCAGATGAATGGATAAGAAAGCTGTGGTACATATACACAATGGAGTATTACTCAGCCCTCAAAAAGAATAAGTGGGGGATGGGCAGGGAAGGGAGGTGGGAGGGGGCTTTAACATGGGGAGATCATCCACACCTGTGGCTGATTCATGTCAATGTATGGCAGAACCAATGCAGTGCTGTGAAGTGGAATAGGCATTAAACAAAAAATAAAAATTAAAATTATAAAAAAAATAAATAAATAAAATGCAAAAAACAAAAAAAAATAAAAGGAAAATCTACCAGTGGCCTAATTCTCACTCTGCTTTTTGCTTTTGTGTTTGCTGCTCTTCAGAAGTGACAGTCATAAGAGACATCCGAGTTCCTTGAAACCACAATTCCCCCTGCATCATCAACACTCCTTTCCCGGCAGCTTTCACCCCCTGCTCACACAGCTTATTAAAACTCATTTGAAAAATATCTCCGGTTGCTTTTTAAGGATTTTTCCATCCTGCATTTCCCCCAGGGCAGCGAGGGAGGTTGGATGAGGGAGACTCTTTAGCTCACTCTCTGTTTCCTTTTTAGCAACTCACACTGACCAAGCCCTCCATGAGTCTTCTTCCCAGGCCTGGCAGGAAATGCCAAAGGATCAGGGATGGGGACAATTACATACAGACTCTTATTTTGAATGAGAAAAAAATCATGACAAATTTACTCAACTCAGGTTCTGTTGGAAGGGATGATTTCACAAGGGAGATCATATTCAGCAGTTCAAAATGCCTGAGAATTTTCTTTCTAATAACCAGAAAAACAAAAGCCAAAACAAGCCTACCCCTCAGTGGCTCTCCCATCCTCAGCCTTCCATGGATGAGGGAAGGCAGAAGAGGCAATTCCTGAAATCATGCCTCCTCCTAAGCCCTGACATTAAGTAGCCCATAACTTTTACAGCCCAAAGAAGCAGGCTCCCAGTATTGCCTTCCCCCCTCTACCAATGAACATCTGATTCTGCAGATGCAGGAACCTCCCTCTTCATTTCCCCAACATCCTCCCTTTCTTCCTCTCCTTCACTGCAGTTGTTAAGCCGTCAACATTTCCTTGGGAAAACCAGGACACACACTGAGGTAGGAGTTCTAGTGCTGGAACAATCACAATGAAAATGAAAGTAGGAGATCAGTTCTAGTCTTCATAAGCATCTCTTTTCCATCATCCTCTTTACAAATGCTACCCCTGCTTAAAGGTCCAAGTTAGGTGCCACCTCTTCCAGGAAGCCTTCCCAATAGCCTTTGGCAGAGCTCAAATGAATCCCCTACAGAGCTCCACTAGAGGAATTACTGTGCTGTAAAGTATCACTTGCTGCTTATCTATCTCCCCACTAAACAGCAATCTTTATGTATTCAGAGTTAGTATGTTTTGAATTGTGTAGCCTCAATAATGTCTGCTAAGTCACTTCAGTTGTGTCCGACTCTGTGCGACCCCATAAACGGCAGCCTACCAGGCTCCCTCATCCTTGGGATTCTCCAAGCAAGAACACTGGAGTGGGTTGCCATTTCCTTCTCCAACGCATGAAAGTGAAAAGTGAAAAGTGAAGTCGCTCAGTTGTGTCCAACTCTGTGCGACCCCATGGACTGCAGCCCACCAGGCTCCGCCGTCCATGGGATTTTCCAGGCAAGAGTACTGGAGTGAGGTGCCATTGCCTTCTTCCAATAATGTCTAACATACAACAGATGCCCAATAAATACCTGTATATTCACTGAATTATAGGCTTTACTGCAGTGGTTGCTATGCCCCCTCCAGGGGATCTTCTCAACTCAGGGATTGAACCCAGGTCTCCTGCATTGCAGGCAGATTCTTTATTGACTGAGCCACCAGGGAAGCCATATATTTTTTAAGCAAGAAATTATTGTATGTATGAAAATATTAAATGTGCTGTTAATCTGATATCAACCATTAAAAATAAGTTTAGAATATGAAAATTTTAGTTTATCATCCATATCAACAGCTAGTACAATGCTTATAATTCTTTCTGGCTATGTCAAACAAATGCAAAAAGGCAAAATGGTTGTGTGAGGAGGCCTTACAAATAGCTGAGAAAAGAAGAGAAGCTAAAGGCAAAGGAGAAAAGGGAAGATATACCCCCTTGAAAGCAGAATTCCAAAGAACAACAATGAGAGATAAGAAAGCCTTCCTCAGTGATTAACGCAAAGAGACCGAGGAAAACAATAGAATGGGAAAGACCAGAGATCTCTTCAGGAAAATTAGAGATACCAAGAGAACATTTCATGCAAAGATGGGCACAATAAAGCACAGAAAAATTATGGACCTAACAGGAGCAGAAGATATTAAGAAGATGTGGCAAGAATACACAGAAGAACGATACAAAAAAGGTCTTAATGACCCAGATAATGAGGATGCTGTGATCACTCACCTAGAGGCAGACGTCCTGGAGTCTGAAGTCAAGTGGCTTTAGGAAGCATCACTATGAACAAAGCTAGTGGAGGTGATGGAATTCCAGTGGAGCTGTTTCAAATTCTGAAAGATGATGCTGTGAAAGGGCTGCACCCAATATGCCAGCAAATTTGGAAAACTCAGCAGTGGCCACAGGACTGGAAAAGGTCAGTTTTCATTCTGATCCCAAAGAAAGGAAATGCCAAAGAATGCTCAAAATACTGCACAATTGCACTCATCTCACGAGTTAGCAAAGTAATGCTCAAAATTCTCTGAGCGAGGTTTCAACAGTACATGAACCAAGAACTCCCTGATGTTCAAGCTGGTTTTAGGAAAGGCAGAGGAACCAGAGATCAAATTGCCAACATCTGTTGGATCATGGAAAAAGCAAGAGAGTTCCAGAAAAACATCTACTTCTGCTTTATTGACTATGCCAAAGACTTTGACTGTGTGGATCACAACAAACTGGAAAATTCTTCAGGAGATGGAAATACCAAACCACCTTACCTGCTGCCTGAAAAATCTGTATGCATGTCAAAAAGCAACAGAACCAGACATGGAACAATGGACTGGTTCCAATTTGGGAAAGGAGTACGTCAAGGCTGTATATTGTCACCCTGCTTATTTAACTTCTATGCAGAGTACATCATGTGAAATGCTAGACTGGATGAAGCACAAGCTGGAATCAAGATTGCCAGGAGAAATATCAATAACCTCAGATATGCAGATGACACCACTCTTATGACAGAAAGCAAAGAGGAACTGAAGAACCTCTTAATGATAATGAAACAGTGAAAAAGCTGACTTAAAACTCAACATTCAGAAAACTAAGATCATGGCATCTGGTCCCATCACTTCATGGGAAATAGATGGGGAAACAATGGAAAACAGTGACAGATTTTATTTTCTTGGGCTCCAAAATCCCTGCAGATGGCGACTGCAGCCATGAAATTAAAAGACACATGCTTCTTGGAAGAAAAGCTATGGCAAACCTAGACAGCATACTAAAAAGCAGAGACATTACTTTGCTGACAAAGGTCCATCTAGTCAAAGCTATGGTTTTTCCATTAGTCATATATGGATGTGAAAGTTGGACCATTAAGAAAGCTGAGCACTGAAGAACTGATACTTTTGAACTGTCGTGTTAGAGAAGACCCTGGAGAGTCCCTTGGACTGCAAGGAAATCAAACCAGTCAATTCTAAAGGAAATCAGTCCTGAATATTCATTGGAAGGACTGATGCTGAAGCTGACGCTCCAATACTTTGGGCACCTGATGTGAAGAACTGACTCATTTGAAAAGACCCTGATGCTAGGCAAGATTGAAGGCAGGAGGAGTAGGGGATGACAGAGGATAAGATGGTTGGATGACATCGCTGACTCAATGGACATGAGTTTGAGCAGGCTTCAGGAGTTGGTGATGGCCTGCTGCAGTCCATGGGGTTGTAAAGAGTTGGACATGACTAAGAGACTGAACTGAACTGATGTCAGTCTTGAAGAGCATTATGTAAGAATATAGTAAAATTTAAAAAAAAAAAGTAAGATTTACGCCCAGGGATTTTCTTTTTTTTCCTTTTTCTCTTTTTCTCTCTCAACTGGAGTAGGAAGTCTTTTTACCTCCTTTTCATACTATATGTTTGCTACACAATTAAATACAGTTTTGTAGATTTTTCCAGCCATGTCAGGTGATTCTAGCATCCCAAAGAGCATAGGGAGAATTCCAGTTAAACACACTGGTGTGAATTGGTTGAAGCTACTGGCTTAATCTGAGGGCCTTCTGCCTTTTCTCACAAGCACTGGAGCCATTTTATTTGCTTTTTCCCTTCTAGATCCCATGGAGAATGATCAGAGCACAGGAGTCAAGGACAGGTGGGCTTGGCACAGAAAAGGCCACAACAGTCTTTAACTGTAACTTGGTCATTTAGTGGCCTGTGGTAACCAGACCTGACGTCACAATTGGCGCAAGAGGGTTTACACAATCATTGCCATTGGTCACCATACCAGACAGGGATCCTACGCACTTCCAAGTCCTGTCAGGCAATCTGTGTAGTGCATGGCCTGAAGCCATGTGCAGTCTCTCAGGAGCTTCTCAAAGGCATGCTTTTGTAGGGGCTGTTTCTTCTACATACCAAACAATAAAGGCTGACCTAAAAATAATTAAACCCGACTTAACACTGTTTCTGCTCTCTGTGTCATAATTAAGAAAGAATGAAAGAAATCTTAATAGGATTGTAAACAGGTCTTGTGTTCCTTAATCATGTGTTAGAGACTTAGTCAAAAACAAGTTTACAAAGGCTCAGAAACACCATCCTTTCTTTTCGGGAAAAGTGAAACTAAAGCTGTGCTGTCTTAGGCCACTGAAGTCAGTTCCATTCCCACCCAAGTCCTGCTCCCGCCCTCCCCACTGCAGGGCCTGCATCCAACTCCTTCCTCACCTCTGGACTCTAAGGATCACCCCCTCCTCTGAGTTCTCCTGGCTTGAACACCTCTACCCAGAATGCAGCTACTCAAGGCTGTTTGCTGTGGAAGGTTGTACAACCCCTTTCATGCCTTATTGAGTAAAGTCCTCCACTTAAGAATCACCTTCTTTTTGCTGATAACTCTACACCCAGAACCTACCTCAAAGTCAGGTGAACATCAGTTATTCTTTAAAATCATGATGACTGGTTGCCATAGGAAAAGCCACATTTTCTAACCATTAAGCTGGGAGGTCATTCAATGATTTCTCCTAAGATTTTTTTCACTAGTAAGCTAAGGTCCTTCGGTAAGATTAAACTATGATTTGCTTTAGAAAAGTTAGATGAACACACTATCTGTGATGTTAAGTGAGACGTGCCATGGTCAACTGCTTGGTTTGGAATTGCTCCTGTAACTGTGGCCCCCTGACACTGGCCTAAGAAAAATCTCTGAACTACAGAGGAAAGCCCCTTCTCTCCCCAACCTTACCCTCTGGCCACTCAGACACCACTTTCCATGTCATTTGGTCACTGTTCTGCCACAAAGGAAACCCATGGTATCATTAGATACCATTTTCTGCTTCAAGGGCAGTCACATAATGAGGACCCTAGCCTTGAATTCTAAATGCACAGAGGAGAAAACTGCTGACCCTAAAGACATCAATTCCACTCCTCATTCACCAACACTGCAAGGAAGCAGAGCCTCCGCTGAGGCTCCTCGGGTCTATGACATACAGGTCCCTGCACAAGGTCCCTACAGCTAGACTGGACCTCTCTTGGGATGTTGGATCTCTTGGCAATGTGTCCAAGGAAAGCAAGCTAGTGTGGAGCCCTGCTAGGAAACCAGCTCAGATAAGAGATAAGGCGCAGCTGCTATGGATAGGGGAAGAGGGAGCAACACATGGTATCAGAGCTGTCCCCACTAAACTGGAAGCCCCAGAGATGAGATGGTAGCTCGACTGCCCATACCAAGTGTCTGGGTCAAAGACTTACTTGTCTGAAATCTGATTTTCACATCGGTGCAAACAGAAGAGTAGAGAAGAGAATTGAAAAAAAAAATCTCCCACCCGTCCATCTCTGAGAGTAACCAGCTACTATGTGTGAGGCCCTTGATAGGCACCATGGAAGATAAAGAAATACAGGATAAGTTTCTCATTAATTCAGAATCATTCTCAGGCGGAAAAAAGAGGAAAGCTGACCTTATGCTGCTGCTGCTGCTAAGTCACTTCAGTTGTGTCCGACTCTGTGTGACCCCATAGACGGCAGCCCACCAGGCTCCCCCATCCCTGGGATTCTCCAGGCAAGAACACTGGAGTGGGTTGCCATTTCCTTCTCCAGCTGACCTCATGACTGACTCCATAATGTGCTTACAGATTATTTTCATTTCTTTACTGCCACCTTCTGGTCTCTAGGCACCTACATGGTAATTTTAAAGTGTTACCTTAAATTTGTGATTCATGACTGATTTTTTTTTTTTTTTTTTGACCATGCCACATGGCTTGCAGGACCTTGAACCCCTGGCCATGGTGGTGAAAGAGCCAAGTCCTAACCACTAGATCACCAGAGAATTCCCCATATGGCATTTTTAGTACTTGTTCCCACCCTTTACCTCATACGATGGTACACAGATTAGACATAGTTCAGGTGGCCTTTATTCTATTTTCATTTGATCTGAGGGCAACAACAAATTTAAGTGATTTGCCAAGAGACAAAAAGTTAGGAGCAGAGCAAGGATAAACCATGCCTGCTGTTTTCTCCAAGGAGTAAATGCCAGGGTTATTCATTTGACTTTCTTTGTCCAGCTACATTCATAAAGACTTCTATCACCCTCTCATTCCTTCACAAGTACAGCCTTGAGTGGAAAATCCCTTACTCTTAAACAAGAGAATGCTGTTCAAATATTCCCTGATCTTTTCAAGGGTAAAATCCATTCCATTTTACAAGGTCTTTGAGAAAAGAATGTAGGGGAATCTGTGATTGATTTTTAAAATTTTATCTGATAGCCAGAAGACTATAGCAACCTCCAGCACAACCTTCAGATGGCAGTTCATCAGCTTCCTCTTAAACATACCTTGGTCTGGAAGCAGCAATACAGTTGGGTTAGATACGGATGTTTTCGAGCCAGAGCCAAAATCCGCTTCTCTGTCATCGTGCAGTCTACATCATCATCCTGAAGGATGACATCCTTCTTTAGGACCTTCACAGCATAGACTTCATCTTTGCCTTTGAGCTCCGCCAACATGACCTGTAATTAACCAAACCACCCTTATAAGTCTATATATATAGGAAATTAAAAGAAACCCAAGTCAATACCAAGTGCTTTAAAAACTAACTCATTTTATCTTTAATTTTAAATAGTATTGTAGTATTTAAAATGTAAAGACTATCCATCCTGATACAGCTACAATAATTTATTTGTTTTTAATCTCTAGCACTGTGTCCAGGCAAAGAAAAGTTCAATGCACATTTGTTAAACAAATTATATGAACATATTAATAATGGTTTCATATGTTCATATAATTTGTCATACTTGCAATGAGTACAGCAAATATAGCATAGATTTTTTAACTGAACATTATTTCATAAGCATTTCTCTATATAGTTTCCATCATATCATGGTTGCTGATACTCAGTTCAAGTGTAATGGTTTAACCATGTACTTCAAACTAGTTTCATCCAATTATTAAGTATTATATAAATAAATTGCTTCAGGTGCTTTATACATATAACTTTTCTTTCTTTGAGAGCATAGCCTTAAGATAGAAAATCTTCAAAGTGAATTATAGAGTTAAATGTGTACATTTCCTGACTTTCAAAATGGATATACTATATAATCTGCCACTAGCAATGTAGAAGTGCTTTAGTTTCATGTACATTCACTAATGTTGGTGCCTTCACATAAAAAGCTTTGCTTATGTAATGAGTGTGAAATGTTTCCTCAAGGCTGTTTTAACTTGTAATGAAACTAAAAATCTTTGTTTTCTAACTATATTTCTTTTTGTGCAAATTATTGTCCTCTGTCCAGTTATCTACTGTTTTATACCACTATATTCTTTAGGAATCCTTATGAGCTTGGTATATAAAGTTACTACCACTTTAATTTCTGCAAAGGTTTTTCTAAGCCTGTCATATGATTTTCTGCTATTTTTTTCTATTGAACAAGGTCCTCTATTTTTTGTAGTTGAATCTGTCCTTGTTTACCTTTATGATTCTTCTACAGCTTTAAAGCTGGGAATGTGATTCCTTCTCCAGAGAGTGAATTAACAGCTCTATTTTCTTAAAGTTTTCTATCATTTGATATTTTTGCACTCATTTCCCTACAAATGTGACAAGATTTTCTCCCATTAAATAACTCGTAAATACAGTATTTCAGTCATCAGAGCTAAAGAGCAGGAACTCAGAAGCTCAATGAGGGCATTCAGGATGTTACCCTGAAGACGTTTGTCACCCACATAAAATATAAAGCGTTTAAACGGGCTCAAACTTTGGCAGCAATTTTCCTGAAGAAGCAGCCCAAATGCTCCCAAGTCATCGAGGTTCGCATCCTGCTTACATCCTGCGGAAACCGGGAGCCTCTGACCCTGCTTCCTACCCCTTGAATCTTGCTCAGAATTAAACCAGGTCCTGCTTACATTCCAGAGTTATGCCATCAGAGGACTGGGGTCTGCTTCTTACATAACCAGTCTCTGAAGAATTTGATTGCTTCAGCCTTTGCTATTAGAGTCAATCCCACCAGTGACTTTTGCTATTAAGTCAATGCCATAGTCTCAGGATGAAATGTGGCAGGTAAGATGGCTGGGAACCAGGTCTCACCCTCTGGGGGCTCCAGAAAGCCACTACCTTTGGAGAAAAGTGGAGCAGGTCTATAGCTTAGCCTGCAAAAGTCCAGGATGCATGAGGGCATGGGATCCCCGGGGGCTCCCAGAGCCAGGCACCTGGCTGAGCATGGCCACCTTGCTTTAGGAGGTCCTAGAAAGGTGACTCCCATTGATCCCAGGCATGGCTTTGTGATAAGCAGGGAATAATCAGGGGTCTAAGCTGAAATGTTAACCAGTTTCCCAGGTTCCCTGCTCGTCCATCTTCTAAAATAAACTGGGTTTATTTTGTCCATCTCATCCCACCTTCAGAATGCTGGCTGGTCACCATGAAGGCTTTAGTGGGCACACTCTGCACCCATGCCCCAGATCACTGTGTTGGGCTCAGGGGAGCAGGAGAGGAGAAGGGCTCCGAGGCAGTGCCTCTGATCAAAGACCTGAGATGCCTGTGCTCATTCTCTCACCACAGGCAGAGGATAAAAAAGACATTTAGTCAGTGCCAGAAAAGTCACTTAAAATAACATTTAATTCACAAAGAAATACACTCTAAGATTTCCTTTGAGCCTCAAGTTCACTCAGGCCAGAAATGCTAGAATTAATTTCCAAAATTTTTGTAATGAATTAACAGAATTTCAGATGGATCGCTGAAAGGAAGAAAGCTCTCATGACTATTACTGATAATGTGAGGCCAAGCACACATAAAGCAATTTAAACTGCTCAGAGTGCTTTCTCTCTCACTTGGCTCCTGTTCCTGTTTGACAAATGAGAAAAACTGAATCCCAGAGAGGTGGATGACTGTCCTGTAGTCCCGCAGCCTGTGAGCGGCAGAACCCTGGTTCCTGTCTCCTTGGCCTCAGGCCATTTTCACTCAACCAGGAAGGAAAACATAACCAGTCCAGGCTGAAATGTTCACCACTTAATTTTGGATCAAACCAGCAGTTCTGCCCTTGCGTGTCACAGACCTTGCCGAAGCTGCCTTTGCCCAACACCTTGATGAAGTTGAACTCATCCAGGCCCAAGCGCTTGGCCTGGCCTTGCCGGACTTCACCATTTTCACCCAGGCTTGCCAGCTGACCATCGGTGGATGATGCCGCCCTGTGCTCCTCCCCTCGATTGTCAAATGACAAGGCCTTCCGGATGTTGTTTTCAAGTTCTTTTATTTCTAGGACCAAGGGTGACAAGATATTGCATTAGTGCATACCTCCCAAGCCCTTCCTGTTAGGATCTGATATTCAGAATGGTCACCCCTCACCATGACTCTCATCCCTCCCTCTGGTTCTTCACAGCAACAGACACAGCGACGCATTCCTGTGAGTTCCTTCATTTGCTCTGCACACTTTCACCGGCACCTAATTAATGTACAGCAAGGCCTAGGAACACAAAGAGAACAACACGGTCCCCGCCAACCCTCTCCTTCAGATCTGCCTTTTATTCTGGGAGGGGCCACCTCTCTGAAAGCCCCCTTCAGCTGGTAGCCTGTTGCATTGTTCTAGATGTAGTGCAGGAATCCTGGCCTCCCAAAAGCAATAGGGATCCTTCAAGTTTCCTTTGAAAATTAAAACAATGACTAATGGAAAACCACTGTCACAATATATATTGGTGAGGTAATTATTTCAATAACTGGGACTAAGAAGCCTTTACCTTCTAAGGGACTTTACTTGGCTTTATTGCTGGGTTTATTCTAAATACCCATCTTCCATAAGGTTATTTAACCAAACGAGCGGTGGGCTTATCGTTAACAAAAGAATTATGTCCCAAGAGTGACATGTTGCAAATTTATCTCGGATGGGGCAGGAATTCCTCAGCAGTTTGATAACTATGACACAGCCTTGTGCTGCTGCAGCGTATGTGACCTGAATTAACCTGGGGATGATAATGCTGGGTGACCCTTTGACCTTTTCTATTTGAGAAAACTTTGTGGTTAGCTATACATTCACCAAGACATACGCTCCTTTGTGTAGAAGTGGACATCTCGAGTGTAATCCAGTTTTAAAAGATGCTTGTGAATAACTGGGATCACAGGAGGGAAACACAAACTATTAACCTTTAGGAATCAGAATCAAGCAGGAGTGATCAGCTGCCGCTTGACATAAAGACAACTTCAGCTCCTTCAGAAGGACTGAGGCCTACGAGGGCTCTGTGATCTGCAGGCCTGACTTCTCTGAGATGTGCCGGGACAGAGTGCAGGGGAGAGGTGAGGACAGCTTCCAAGTCTACAGACATGCCCATGCCAGCGCCACAGTTTTCTATCACTTACTCTTAACTAAGTATAACTTTTGCTCTCAGCATAGAGCTTCTGTTCATAACTTGCAAGCAAGTTATTAAATGAATTTTGAAAGACAGAACTTGGATGCTGGAGATATTAAAACTTCAAGAAAGTATCTTTCTATGTGTTCTTACAACAGAGAGAAGAGGAATTGTGCCTTATTTCAGTTCAGCAATGATGCACTGTCTTGCTAAGAGGTTTTCATATCTATTTGTCTTCATAATACAGCTGGGAAATACTGTACCTTCACGGATGGGGGACAAAGAGAGGTCCTGAGGGGTATGATGTCCTGCCAGGCTGGACAGCAGGCTGGGCAGGAACCAGGCCTACAAATCTAGTTGCCTCACACTTGCCTGAGGTTTCTTTATCATATGACTCTGTCCCCTTGAAGCTCTCAAAGGAGCTCTCAGTCTTTTAAAAAAGCAAAACCTGAAAATGCCCACATTGGACAGGGACAGCATCTGCTTGTTTGGAGGCCCCGGGAAACCACTGGATTATTTACGAAAAGCTCAAACCTCTTTTGAAAGGAAGCAGAGTATAAAGGTGCAGAAAGTTAATCAGAGAAGGTTGAAGAGGGACTCAGATCAATTACTTTGTGACCTCAGGACTGGCATACCCCCTGTAGTTGTTTTATTTACTTCTGGGGAAGAAGGGCTGGATTGCAGTGATGACCTCCACAGAGGGATCCATGTAAGGCTTCTGAGAATGGGGTCCCTAGGCCATAAGGGGTGACGTCTCGCCCTTGCCACTGACTTAGCTCCTGACCTTTGGGCAAAATTTTTTAACCCTCTGCCTTACACTTCTCACCCTGTAACCTGGGGACAGTAAGGGAGCATAGACAGAGTTGGCTTGAGTGTAGAATGAGGATAAGGAAGACAAAAGGGGCTATAGAACATCAAGGCACTATTGTTCTAACTTGTTAATGATTATCCCTGTTCTGCAGATGCAAACATCTCTTCCCAGTGAGACCTGGTTCTGGTTACCAGACGGGAAGTTCTAAAGTGTATATATCCCTCCTCAGTCTTGGCATCCTCGGATACTTGCAGAATTCAGAAACCTTTGACAACTTCCAGCATATTCTGATGGAGAAGGAAACGTCCTGAGCTCAGCACTAGAGGGGAGTCAGGTGTGGAGCTGGCTTCTCAGAGGCTCTGCCAGCTTCACCTTCCTATCTCCACCCACCCATCTCCAGACTCCTGACCTGATCGCAACTTTGGGGTATGATGGTGAAGTTCAGGGAGGAAGGAAGTCAGATTCAACTCAACTGAGTGGTGTTGAGGGGGCTGGGAGCAGAGCTGGGCAGTGTGGTGTGAGAAGGGCTGTGCTCTCTGCCTCTCCTGCACATGGAAGCTGGAAGATAGGCGAGAGAAAAGAAAGAACCGCAGCTCCTCATCTCTCACTTTTACCCTGCCTGGGAGTGATGTCAGGGTGGCAGAGCCATTCAGTGCCACACTCTCAAGCCTTGGACTCCTTGGCCCTTCCAAGGATGGAGCTCAGAGGTAAAGAAGCAAATCTGAAGGTCTCACCTTGGTCACAGGGAGAGGTGGGGGCCGACTTGGATCGATCTTCCTCCGACGGTGAGCTTCCAGAAGCAGGCTGCGGGGACTCAGCACCAGCAATGAGCTAGAGAGAGGGAGAGAACGAAGGGAGAAGAGAGTCAGAAAGGAGATGGGGAGTTTCCCTAAAGTCAAAAGCATCAAGATACGATGCCAGGGGCTGTAGCAGTCCCTGGAGCACAGCAGCTCTTGCTGAATTGATCATCCAAAAGCAGAGCCTCAAGGTTTCCTTTGTCAATTAAAGGAAAGAAAACAAGTGATGTCAGCTTACTTAATTACTTACCCAAATACAACTGACCTTTCCAAGCAAAGCTCAACCTTAGCCCTTGCATGAAACTTCTCTTGCCTAACCAAGCAATGATAGTTATCTCATCCAGAGCAAACTTGACAGCTGCTTGGTATTTATTCCCTACCTTGTTCAACTTTATTTAATTTGGGATCTCTACTCAGGTAGACTGTAGGTTCTCTGAAGGTCAAGAGCCTATCGAGTATTCGTATTGCCCCTGGGGATTGCAAAGAGTGATACACACAACAGAAGCTCAATCAGCATTTTCAGATGTATCAATATTTGTCGGCAATCAGGAAATTTTTAGCGGGCTATCCTCCGTGAAGTCTATTTCTTGGATAGATGCTGGTATATTCATACTAAGTTCCGATTAAAGGCAGAAGTTTGCATGCAAGAGATCACAAGCACTTCTGTTCCCCTTTACTCTTGATCTACTCACTGTGCACACACGTCCTTTCTGGATGATCAGCTGCTTGCAGGGGGCACTACGAAGGTAACTCAGGCTCCAGAAAGCCTGATGCTCCCACGTAGAAGCTCCCTCAGCTTCTGGTCAAGAGCACTTGTCTACCATCCTCTCATATTAACTCAAGGTACTGCTTGGTTTGCTTGACTTTTTCCTGCTTTTGCATCAGAAGCAACACAGCAATAAAACTGTCAGGACTGAAGTCTCTTAGGCTCTGACTCTGCTCCTTCCTTATTTTCTCCATGTTGGCTTCTTAGCACCAGGATCTCCCAAATCCAAGACAGACAGACAATGCCTCGTTACTCTCATTACAGGCCATGTAAATACAGGGGAAGGGGCAGGTATTGAGTTTTCTCTGAAATGTTCCATGGCAGTAAAGCTTTCAATTCAGTTTACTTCTCAGTTCAGTCGCTCAGTCGTGTCCGACTCCTTACAACCCCAGGAACTGTAGCACGTCAGGCCTCCCTGTCCATCACCAACTCCTGGAGTCCACACAAACCCATGTCCATTGAGTCGATGATGCCATCCAACCATCTCATCCTCTATCGTCCCCTTCTCCTCCTGCCCCGAATCTTTCCCAGCATCAGGGTCTTTTCACGAGTCACCTCTTCGCATCAGGTGGCCAGAGTATTGGAGTTTCAGCTTCAACATCAGTCCTTCCAATGAACAGCCAGGACTGATCTCCTTTAGGATGGACTGGTTGGATCTCCTTGCAGTCCAAGGGACTCTCAAGAGTCTTCTCCAACACCACAGTTCAAAAGCATCAATTCTTTGGTGCTCAGCTTTCTTTATAGTCCAACTCTCACATCCATACATGACTACTGGAAAAACCATAGCCTTGACTAGACAAACCTTTGTTGACAAAGTAATGTCTCTGTTTTTTAATATGCTGTCTAGGTTGGTCATAACTTTCCTTCCAAGGAGTAAGCGTCTTTTAATTTCATGGCTGCAATCACCATCTGCAGTGATTTTGGAACTCCACAAAATAAAGTCTGACACTGTTTCCCCATCTGTTTGCCATGAAATAATGGGACTGGATGCCTTGATCTTAGCTTTCTGAATGTTGAGCTTTAAGTCAACTTTATCACTCTCCTTTTTCACTTTCATCAAGAGGCTCTTTAGTTCTCCTTTGCTTTTTGCCATAAGGGTAGTGTCATCTGCATATCTGAGGTTATTGATGTTCTCCTGGCAATCTTGATTCCAGCTTGTGCTTCCTCCAACACAGCATTTCTCATGATGTACTCTGCATATGAGTTAAATAAGCAGGGTGACAATATACAGCCTTGACATACTCCTTTTCCTATTTGGAACCAGTTTGTTTTTCCATGTCCAGTTCTAACTGTTGCTTCCTGATCTGCATACAGGTTTCTCAAGAGGCAGGTCAGGTGGTCTGATATTCCGTCTCTTTCAAAATTTCTCACAGTTTATTGTGATCCATATAGTCAAAGGCCTTGGCATAGTCAATCAAGCAGAAATAGATGTTTTTCTGGATCTCTCTTGCTTTTTCAATGATCCAGCGGATGTTGGCAATTTGATCTCTGGTTCCTCTGCCTTTTGTAAAACCAGCTTGCTTTAGGCACGGAACAAAGTCATGTCTGCTGAGCAGGACTCTCTGCAGAGCCACACATGCGTGTGCTCAGCACTGTCACCACAGGGGGTTTGTCTGACCTGCCTTCCGGGTGGGGCCTCAGCATTAGGGGTGCTACATTCTGCTTGTAGCTTCAGTGTCCTGGGTCAATAACTGAAGTTCTGCTTCCACCAGGGGGACTCTCAAGAGCTGAGAAGGGCCACCAGCAGCACAAAATCTCATGTTAGTCAGGAGAGAGGGTGTCTTTTCCTCTAAACCTTACAAAATAGCTTTGTTTATTGGAAAAGTAAAGAAGAAAATGCTTAAGAAGATGGAAACAACCCAAATCTTCCCATTCAAGGGAAAAGCCTCCTCTGAGAGGCAGCAGGGAAAAGGTATGGGTAGCTTCTAGAACAAGAAGGGAAACGCAAAGCCCTTCCAGAAAGTATTTCAAGGGAAAATTTAGGGAAACATTTAGGAGAGTCAGGCTTGTTTTTTAGTTAAAATATATATATACTGGGCAATAAGAGCCACTTCCCCATACCACCCTACCAGGATTTCTTGCCCAGTTAACATGGTTCCCATTTTTTCATTAACTTTCTCTTTTAGAGCCCTCTTACATTTTTTTAGGCTAGGAGCCAAGGCTAGGACGAGCCTTCAAACAAAATGCTAGACATATCTTTAGCTCTGTTTACATCTGTGGGGCCTGATTCACCAAAATAACATTATAGCAAATGGATCTTTTCCTACTGACATTCGGAATGTCACACAGATAGAGACAGGGCTTTGGCCACCAAAGACAGGCCCAGATGTTTCATGTCGTGGGACATTAGCAATATTCCTCGGGCAGCCAAGTGCCAGCACTATCACAGACCTTCTTGGCTTCCTCCCTAGAAAAGAATGTGTTTCTAGCTCTTCATCCATTTATCCTCATTATAGTGATACCAGAGGCAAAGTTCAAATGTGAACATTGCTCTCACGCCAGTTTTGGAGGCAGATAAGGCTACTTCCCTGTCTAGAACTGAATATTTTCTGGAAGGAATTACAGAATCCTCACCTCGAAGCTGATGATGTACCCCTAGAAAACACAACACTTGAGACTTGCTTGGCTTTTCCTCGCCTCTAGAATCGAAGGAGACTTCTGCATTACCTGTATGCCCCTTCCTTCTTTGTTTTCTTTAAGCATATGTTGTTTCAAGTCCAGTGTCTCAACCCAGCAGTCTCAGAACTATTCTCCAAGGGACTCTCAAGGAGGTAGCCTGGAGATGCTGGCTCATATGGAGCTCCAGAAACATCACCCAACAACCACCTACCTTTTTCCTCCTCTGGCCACTATTGGTGATCTTGTCTGGAGTAACACCCAGGTCAGCCAACACTTTAGCGATACCCCTGGCATCCACACCACAATTGGGAGCCACGTTGGTCTCACAGCGCCGGTGAACGTTCATCTTGCAGACTGTAAGGAGACACGGAGGAGAGGCTTCCAAAGGGTCATGGCCTAAAATGTTACCTTATTGTGCTCTGATTGTAAAAGGAACACACGTTCATTTGTTAGAATTTGGAAAATGCAGGAAGACAAAAAAAAATAAAATAAAATATCACCCATCATCCCCTCACAGAGATCTAAAATCAACCACCTCATGGAGATAATCAGGTTATGGATGAATAAAAATCACACTGAAATTTCCTTTCAGGGAGCAGAACACTGACCGTAGAATTTAATTGGTTTCTCTGAAGAAAGTTCATTTGGATGCTGAACCCGAATGGGTCCCCTGTATACAGTGCACTATATTACTCTGCTGTAACGTGGGAATGTTCCCAAGAGAAAAATACTCACAGTAGACAGCCTCTAAAGAAGCTCATCTCTAAAAATGAGGAGCCTGAATAAGGTGACCTCCAAGGTCCCCTTCAAAACCAAACTCTGGATTCAAAGGAACAAAGGCCATGCTTGACTTTCCTTTTTGCTTCATCTGCATCACTTGAGATGACCTTGGTGCAGGACACCCAAGGTGAAAACATCAACTGTTTTGGTCTCCAGTCCAGTATGTGAGGAGCTTGGAAGTTACTCTGCCCTAATGAGTAAAAAGCTGAACAAACTAGAAAATCGACAAGTCTTCTTAAGATTTAACAGAGAATTAACATCACAGGGCAAACTGCTGCCCTGTGGGAGAGACAGATGTGAATCATAACTTAGTGGAACAGAAACTCCCAGGCAGCAAGCCAGAGGAAAAGCAGCACAGGGTAGGGAAGCCGGCACTGAATGGTGAGCCGCTGGGGCCCTGGAGTGGACCATCTGTCAAAGACTCTAGGCTGACCTCGTCAACTTTTGTGAGTTTTACCTCTAGTTGTTTGACCATGTTCTCACAGGGAATATTGGAGAAAGGAATCCCAAACGCTGATCACAGGGAGAGAGGGAAGGAATATTGAAATACGGCAGAGCTCCCTGTCCTTAACAATGCTGGCTCTTAGAAGAAGCTATTTCATCAGAGATTAAACTCCTACAGCTTTATCAGATCCTAAGCAACCTAGGGGAAGGAAAATACCCCACTCCAGCCTGTGTTAGCTATCTTGTCCTATATAAGGTGGGGGAAACTCTGAGAAACAAGTATACAGCTCATAGTTCAGAGACACAGGTTCACAGAAATACTGAGATCTAGTCTCAGGACTATAGAATGCTTCCACTTCCCCAGCACCTTAGCACCGTGTTTCTAAAGGCCTATTACTGCTGTTCCTGTTACTTGACATGTCATGTCTGACTACCCCTCTCTCTCACACACAAATATGAGGCATACTAAAAGTTAAAAAACCAGTTTGAAGAGACAGGGCAAGAAGCAGAACCAGACTCAGACATGGAATAACTGGCATAACCAGGTTATTGCTGGAATAACCAGGCCAGGAATTTAAAAAAAAACTATGATTAATATGCTAGGAGAAGGAAATGGCAACCCACTCCAGTGTTCTTGCCTGGAGAATCCCAGGGATGGTGGAGCCTGGTGGGCTGCTGTCTATGGGATCGCACAGAGTCGGACACGACTGAAGCGATTTAGCAGCAGCAGCAGCAGCAGCAGCATGATTAATACGCTAAGGGTACGTGTCAATAGAAATTTTTAAAACAGAAAAACAAAAGGAGAAATACTAGAAAAAAACATACAGAATATCTAAGAAATACAGAACAATTGCAAAAGGTGTAACATGTATATGGGAATACTAGCAGGAGAAAAAAAAGGGAAAAACAAACAGAAAAATATTTGAAGTAAAAATGACTGAGAATGCCCTCAAATTAAATTCAGATACCAAACGACAGACCCAGGAAGCTTAGAGAACACCAACAAATGACAGGAAAGAATAGGATAAATAAAAAAGAACAAAACCAATATCAAGCTACATCTCGGCATATCATATACAAGCTGCAGAAAATCAAAGATAAAGAAAAATAATCTTGAAACACGTCAGAAGGAAATAACACCTTACCCAAAGGGAAGCAAAGACAAGCATTACATCTGACTTCTCAGAAACCACATAAACAAGAAGAGAATAGAGTGAAATATTTAAAGTACAATAAATCCCCTTCATATGAACTAGCTCTGTTCCAAAAGCATGTTCATAAATCCAATTAAGTCCAATAAAGTTAGGCTAGGTACTCAACTAACACAACTGGCTATGTAACATTGTACTGTAATAGATTTATAATATTTGCCTATAAAACACAAATATAAAAATAAAGAAAACATTTTTAATCTTACAGTACAGTACCTTGTACTCTTGAAGTGCTATAGCACCTTGAAAAGTATAGTAGTGAAGTACAACAGCTGGTGATTCTTAGCAGACAGTCACATCAGCACTGCTTTTACACTTGTTCCTACACATCCTGGGCTTGAAATAAAGTTTCTGTATACTGTACTCTACCGTACACAAAAGCACCACACTTACAGAGGAAGCACACACGTGCCAATGCACACCAGGCATGGGACTAACCTACATGACGGGTCATGCGCGCACACCTTCCATTTTTGAAAGGTAGCAACCTCAAGATTCATATGTAGGGGGCTTACTGTATTGAGAGAAGGGAAAGATGCAGGATTCTGGACCCTGTGAAATTATCCTTCAAAAGTGAAGGAGAAATAAAGACTTCCTCAGACAAATAAAAATTGAGGAACTTTATTACCAATAGACCTGCCTTGCAAGAAGTGTTAAAAGCAGCTCTTCAGAAAGAAGGAAACAGTTATTTTCCTTCCTTCAGTCATCTGAAACTCAAATCTACATAAAGAAAGGAAGAGCATCAGAGAAGGAATAAGTGATGGTAAAATACAAACTTTTATTTTTCAAATTCTTACTTGATCTAACAGATAATTTTTCAAGATAACAACAGCGACGATGTTTTTAATTATTATGCTTATATACATCATCTGTATAGAAAATATATGCTTATGTATAAGTGAAATGAATGACAACAATGATATGAGGAGTAGGACAGAAGAATAAGAGTTACTTTGTTATTATAAGGTATTAATACTTGCACCTGGGGCTTCCCAGGTGGCACTGGTAGTAAAGAATCTGCCTGCCAACGCAGGAGACGTAAGAGATGCTGCTTCGATCCCTGGGTCAGGTAGATCCCCTGAAGGAGGAAATGGCAACCCACTCCACTATTCTTACCTGGAGAATCCCATGAACAGAGGAACCTGGCGGCTACAGTCCATGGGGTTGTAAAGGGTCGGACGCGACTAAAGCAATTTAGCACACATGCAATCCTTGCACTATCTGTGAAGTATTAGAGCGTTATTTGAAAGTGGACTTGGATTAGTTGTAAACGTATATTCCAAACTCTAAGGCAACCAGGAAAATAAGTTTTTAAAAACAACAGAAGAATGGATATCCAAGAGAAAAAATGGAATCTTATAAATTATTCCATTAAAACCACAAAAGGTGGGAAAATGTGAAAGACAAAAATAGAAACAAAGGGCAAGGGCATCAAATGGAAAACAATAACAAAAAAGATGTTTATTAATCCAAATATACTGAAAACCACTTTAAATGTCAATGGTCTAAATACATTGAGTAGAAGACAGAGATTGTCAGGGTGGATCAAAAAAGAAAACCCAGTACATATTATCTAGAATAAACACACTTTAAATATGTAAGATACATATAGATTAAAATTAATGTATGGAGAAAGATATACCATGTTAATGCCAACTAAAAGAAAGCAGGAATAGCTACATTAATTTCTGATAGAGTAGACTTCAGAGCAAGGAAAGTTATCAGAGATATCAAAGGGCACAACAAGGGGACAATTCTCCAATAAGACATTAAAATCACAGTCCTGGTATTTACTCAAATGAGTTGAAAATGTAGGTCTACACAAAAACCAGCACATGGATGTGTACAACGACTTTATTCATAATTATGAAAACTTCAGAGCAACTAAGATGTCCTTCAGTAGCTGAACAGCTAAATTGTGGTACACGCATATAACTGAACATTTGTCAGTACTAAAAGTACATTAGCTATTAAACCACGAAAAGACATAAAAGAACCTTAATTGCATATTACTAAGTGAAAGAGCCAATCTGAAAAAAAAAACTATACACTGCATATAGCTCTTACTACATGACGTCCTCCTCCATGACAGAAAAGCAAAACTATGGAGTTGTAAAAGGATCAGGGATTGTCAGTGGCTGCAGGGGAGGCAGGGAAGAATAAATAGCCAAAGCACAGAGATTTTCAGGACAGTGAAACTACTGCGTATAAATACTACACGGATGGATACAGCATGTTGTACATTTGTCCAAACCCACAGGATGTCCAGTACGAAGAGTGATCCCTAACGTAAACTGAGGGATAATGACCCGTCAATGCAAGTTCGTTGATTTAACAAATGTATCACTCGGGTGTGGATACTGATAGTGAGGAAGGCTGTCTGTGGGCGGGGGTAGGAGGGTATGCCAGAAATCTTTGTACTTGCTCCTCAGTTTGCTCTGAACCTAAAACTACTCCAAAAGCTAAAGTCTATTTTAACACGCATACACACACACACACTTTCTGGAATAAAACCAGGCAGGATGACCAGACCTCAGGGTCCTGCACTACCTGACCACTGACCTGGAGGAGGGACAGCCCTGACCCTACTCTCCTTCATCCGACCCAGGCTTGAAGAGCTCAAGTGAATTATGTGGCTGAAGATGCCCACAGAGCCGAAGGCAGGAATGTGGGGGTGGGGAAGCATGTGTGCT
This sequence comes from Madoqua kirkii, assembly GCA_006408675.1. Lineage (NCBI taxonomy): Eukaryota > Metazoa > Chordata > Mammalia > Artiodactyla > Bovidae > Madoqua > Madoqua kirkii. Next base: position 22,266 of record SJYC01071124.1, on the reverse strand, counting down.
GATGGGAGGGGAGCTTTCTAGGCTATATAAACAAAAAGAAATCTCCACCACAGCCTGGCCACGGTGCTGCCTGCATTAACTGAGTTGTTACTAAAAATGCTCAAAAATCCTCAGACCCATGCCAGACTCCAGGCAAGAGCACTCTGAATTCTCTGTCCCGCTGCCCTTAGCAGAGCTACCCCCTGCACTCAGCTCGGCTCATCTGCACCTGTCCACCCAACCCATCGCATACAAGTTCTCTTCTGTCTCTTCCTGAGGCGACAGAATAGACCAGAATGAAGCAACCGAATGAAGAAAGAGAATTTCGTAGCAGTCATCTATGTGATTTAGCCGCTGGCGCCCTCTAGTGTTTTAACACCAGACCTGTCCATCCCAATGAAACAAATTCGCTCAGGCTGACTGGTCAGCAAAACAAGATCTTTGGGGACTTCATTTTTCATTAAAAAAAAAAAAAGCCTGTTATTTCTTTGGGAGAACTTTGTAGTTGTTTTTTTATGTAAGGTTAAAAAAAAACCCCAGTGTCATGTCAGTTACCATGAACCACATGAAAAAGCGACTTTGAAAGAGCTCTGAAAAGTCTGGAAACATGAGGGCAAAGCTGGCTGAGAGAAGAGAACTTGACATAATTTAGGCAGCCACAGTGTGGTTCCTGGAAGCTGGAAGTAACATCTGGAGGCCTCAGGTCAGCAAGAGAAAGTAAGTGCTAGAACCAAAGAAACGTGAAGCTCATTTATAGTAATGCAAGGCAGACAAACCAGTTGAATCACCCCCTTCTCTCCCTCATCCGGACTGGTGAGCAGCCAGCCGCCAGTTCCCCGAGGATTCCCATTCTAGGCTGCTTCATATTGTTCATGTTTCAACCGCTTCACCGGGACGAGCTGCAGTGCTGGGGCTCTTCAAAAAGGAAGACCATTATTCTGCTTCTGCCCAGTGTCTCATCACACATTTGCTGCGCTCCGACTCTGCGCTATGAGCAGTGCTGTCCTCACGACAGACGGGGGCTGGGGCGTGCTGACCGTCATTCTGTTTTCCATGTTTCTACCCTCTCCATAGCTGAGATTAAAGCTGGTGTGGCAGTGGGGTGGGTTGCTGCTGCTGCTAAGTTGCTTTAGTCGTGTCCGACTTTGTGCGACCCCACAGACGGCAGCCCACCAGGCTTCCCCGTCTCTGGGATTCTCCAGGCAAAAACACTGCAGTGGGCTGCCACTTCCTGTGGGTTAGGCTGTTGGGAATCCTCCCAAAGCAAGCAGAAGACCTTGTGAGAGAAAGTGACAAAGGGAGACGGGCAGGCCTAAGTGTCCTCCAGAAATCTCTTTACATGAGAGTCATCTGGCCCTTGAGGGTGAGCCAGAGCGGTGGTTTACAGCCAGCCACACCACGCTCAGGGGCAAAACACACACAACTGTGAGCAGGAAGTTGTGTGCTTGTGTCGTGGAGGCTGGCAGGGGTGGGAGAGTGCTTGATGCAGAGTCCTGGGCAGGAGACAAGAATGGGAGTAGCAAATGTACCCAAAAGGCTTAGAAGGACCCCAGCAAATTGTTAGTAGAGGTTAGGGCTGGAAATAGACATGTTAAGAGAATATAACGGACTTTAATATTTTTATACATATACTTAAGTCTTGCTAGAATCTTTCATAGTGAGAATTATTTGTGTATTATTTGTGTTTTTTTAATCCTAAAAGTACAATTAAAGTTGAAGATATGACGAGGAAAAGTGAAAGTCGCTCAGTTGTGTCCAACTCTTTGTGACGCCTTGGGCTATACAGTCCATGGAATGCTCCAGGCCAGAATACTGGAGTGGGTAGCCTTTCCCTTCTCCAGGGGATCTTCCCAACCCAGGGATTGAACCCAGGTCTCCCGCATTGCAAGCGGATTCTTTACCAGCTGAGCCACCAGGGAAACCCTATGACAAGGAAACTGTTTGTTAAAAAATAATAGTAAAGGGCTGATATTTTCAAAACTGATGAGAATAAAAATCTTTTTTCATAACTTTACTGCTTTTTTTTAATACCCACTTTTTTTTAAATGGAAGGAAGGAAGAAAGGAATGGAAGGGAAGGGAGAGAGAAAACCTTACCTTCCTCCTATCTTTGTGGCTCCTATGGCCACTTTTCATTACTTTCATTATAATTCTCAGAAGGTGGGTATGCAGTTGGAGTTAAAAGGAAGCCCAGGGTCACCTAGCCAGGGGGCCTCCCTGCAACTATCCAGCCCAAGCAGTGGCAGAACCAGCACAGATCAGTTGCCTTGACGCCTAATCTGGGATCTTCACTGCTTCCAGCTCTCTGCCTAGGGGGTTTGCCCCCAAATAGATGGCCTTTTCTTCATTATCTTCAGGAACGGGAGTGACTCTCTCCCCCTTAGTCCACAAAAGCAGCCTCGGCTCACAGCTGCTATTAGGATAGGATCTCAGAGAGAGTCAAGAAGCCAGGAAGGAGACTCTTCAGGACTCTCCAGGCCAGACCTTGGCCAACTGTACCTCATTCCTGACCTTGGCACAGAGCTGCCGTCAGGGTGGACAAGCAGGAGCAGGGGGCTCACCCCCGAGGTGAAGACCTTGTGAGAGAAAGTGACAAAGGGAGACGGGCAGGCCTAAGTGTCCTCCAGAAATCTCTTTACATGAGAGTCATCTGGCCCTTGAGGGTGAGCCAGAGCGGTGGTTTACAGCCAGCCACACCACGCTCAGGGGCAAAACACACACAACTGTGAGCAGGAAGTTGTGTGCTTGTGTCGTGGAGGCTGGCAGGGGTGGGAGAGTGCTTGATGCAGAGTCCTGGGCAGGAGACAAGAATGGGAGTAGCAAATGTACCCAAAAGGCTTAGAAGGACCCCAGCAAATTGTTAGTAGAGGTTAGGGCTGGAAATAGACATGTTAAGAGAATATAACGGACTTTAATATTTTTATACATATACTTAAGTCTTGCTAGAATCTTTCATAGTGAGAATTATTTGTGTATTATTTGTGTTTTTTTAATCCTAAAAGTACAATTAAAGTTGAAGATATGACGAGGAAAAGTGAAAGTCGCTCAGTTGTGTCCAACTCTTTGTGACGCCTTGGGCTATACAGTCCATGGAATGCTCCAGGCCAGAATACTGGAGTGGGTAGCCTTTCCCTTCTCCAGGGGATCTTCCCAACCCAGGGATTGAACCCAGGTCTCCCGCATTGCAAGCGGATTCTTTACCAGCTGAGCCACCAGGGAAACCCTATGACAAGGAAACTGTTTGTTAAAAAATAATAGTAAAGGGCTGATATTTTCAAAACTGATGAGAATAAAAATCTTTTTTCATAACTTTACTGCTTTTTTTTAATACCCACTTTTTTTTAAATGGAAGGAAGGAAGAAAGGAATGGAAGGGAAGGGAGAGAGAAAACCTTACCTTCCTCCTATCTTTGTGGCTCCTATGGCCACTTTTCATTACTTTCATTATAATTCTCAGAAGGTGGGTATGCAGTTGGAGTTAAAAGGAAGCCCAGGGTCACCTAGCCAGGGGGCCTCCCTGCAACTATCCAGCCCAAGCAGTGGCAGAACCAGCACAGATCAGTTGCCTTGACGCCTAATCTGGGATCTTCACTGCTTCCAGCTCTCTGCCTAGGGGGTTTGCCCCCAAATAGATGGCCTTTTCTTCATTATCTTCAGGAACGGGAGTGACTCTCTCCCCCTTAGTCCACAAAAGCAGCCTCGGCTCACAGCTGCTATTAGGATAGGATCTCAGAGAGAGTCAAGAAGCCAGGAAGGAGACTCTTCAGGACTCTCCAGGCCAGACCTTGGCCAACTGTACCTCATTCCTGACCTTGGCACAGAGCTGCCGTCAGGGTGGACAAGCAGGAGCAGGGGGCTCACCCCCGAGGAGGACAGGAAAGACAGGGCCGCTGCAGGGCAGACTGAATTGTGTAAAGAGGTCTGGCTTTCTGTTAAACTGACCCAGATGCTGGGTGATGTCAAGGCAGCCGTGCTGGAGACACATGAGCTAACAGGCAGAAGAGAAGTGGGGAGCAGGGCGGGTGGCCGGGGCAGGTGGGAACCCCACATCTTCTTTAGAGAAGGAAACAAAAATCATAAGGTATTGGGAGTCTTTACCTCTGGGGAAACTGACTCCGTAAGTCAATGGAGAAATAAAGCACATGTGAGAGGACCCTGGAGGCATTCACCGTGCAGGTGACGGTCAGGTTAAGGGAGCCGTAGACTTGAAATGAAATGAAGAACAAAGAGTTCAAATGCCTCAGTGATGCTAGTATTTGAGCACTTGAAGCTAATTTTTGCACAGGCTAATACTGGCTGAGGTGCTCAGACAGACCCTTAGTGAGTCTATAGAGAGGTACAGCACAACTGTGCCAGCACTTCAATCATAAGATAAAGGACAGGAGGAGGTCCCCTGGTGGTCCAGTGGTTAGGACTCTGCACTTTCACTGCCAAAGGCACAGGTTCAATCCCTCATTGAAAAGCTAGGACCCTGCTGCTGCTGCTGCTGCTGCTAAGTCGCTTTAGTTGTGTCCAACTCTGTGTGACCCCAGAGACGGCAGCCCACCAGGCTCCTCTATCCCTGGGATTCTCCAGGCAAGAACACTGGAGTGGGTTGCCATTTCCTTCTCCAATGCATGAAAGTGAAAAGTGAAAGTGATGTCGCTCAGTCGTGTCTGACTCTTAGCGAGCCCATGGACTACAGCCTACCAGGCTCCTCCGTCCATGGGGTTTTCCAGGCAAGAGTACTGGACCAAAAATAAAAAAGACAGCAATGAAATATCCTGCCTAATGCTGGTGTCTTTCTACCCTGATAAAGGAGCTCAGTTCCTCAAACACAGCCTGTGAACACTCTCCAAGTGTCTGGCCCTTCTGGGATGTGGGAGGGAGGAGGCAGCCTCGAGGGTGGTGGTGGGTTCCCACGGGTCCCTGGTTGTACCCCTCTGTGCACACTGGTCTCCATCCCTGCCAGTAAAACAGAGTAATGATGCTCTCTCTCCCTGGATGACAGAGGGACAGTCTCTGGAAGAGTGTATCTACCACCCTTGAACCCATGTGGCTCAGGCAACTTCAGACTGAAGGGAGAGTGACCAGGACCATCTCATGGTCCTTCACTATAGACGCAAGCTTGAGAAAAACCCATTTCATTAAAAACACCTAAACGTTTTATCCTCAGGAGTGGGATGGGCAACAAAGCTGAAGCTACAGACCAGCAGGTCAAGTGGCTTGTATCCCACCATGACCAGGAGATGGGGGCTCCAGCCCAAGAGGCCAAGCCAGCCTGATTCAGCAAAGGTGAAGATCTGATGGAGTCTCCGTAGACAGGAGAGGGCATGGATCACAGACCAGAGACAGTGCAGGAGCCAGCTGCCTGGGTTTAACTCCAGCTCCCTGGGGACTTGCTCTGAGCCCCCAGGCAGGTCAGGAATTTTTGATTTCTTTTTCTTAGCAATCAAAGGAGTGGAACCAGATTTAGACCCAGGTAAGAGGGGCCCCTGCCTAGGACCCTCCCAGCCTCTTCTGGGCATCACCATCTCCACAGGATAAGGGGCCTGCAGGGACAAAAATACTTGAGGCTGAAAAAGGATAAAAAGTGAGAAGAAAACACAGGGGATTGGAGGACAGTGAAACCACTGTGTATGATACTGTAAGGGCAGATATATGTCATTATACATCTGTCAAAACCAGCAGAGTGCCCAACACCAAGAGTGAAATGATGTAAATTATGGATATTGAGTGATTGTGATATGTCAGTGTAAGCTCAGCAACTTTAACAAATGCATCTCTCTGGTGGGGGATGTTGATGGTGGGAGAGGCTGGGTATATGTGGGGGCAGGCTATATACAGGAAACCTCTGTATCTTCTGCTCAGTTTTACTGTGAATCTAAAAAATAAATTGAGAGAGGGAGAAAAGTGCAGCAGGAGGAGAAAAGGAGCAAGAAGGAAAAGGCCAAGTCATGGTAACAGAGGATAGGACAGGAATATCTGGAAACCTTTGTTGGGGCCCTACGTTCTGAATGGCCTCTACCTTCTCATCTCTCTGTAGCCTGTTCCTCTCATGTCCCACTGGGCTCCAGTAACCAGGAATCCTCGCTTGAGGCAGCCTCATTCTCCCCATCCTTTACTTGAGCAGTCTTGGGGTGCTTCCTGCCAAAACAGAGCTGAACACACTGTTCCCCAACCCTGCCTTCTTCTGGGGTCATCCAGGGACCCACAGCCCTGGCAGCCACATCTGGGTGTCTAGGCTGTCTCTTTAAGTTATCAATATTTATGAGATGGTGGTGTCTTCATTTAGATTCCCTAGATAGATCAATAATTAATAGAGTTGCTTAAAACCAGACTTAGCCTCATCGGAGTCCCATCCAAAGCAGGCGCTCTGCTTCCTGGCATCCACTGCTCCACTCTGCAAAAGCGCATCACTGCTCTGCTGAGAGCATTCGCGACTTCCGCTGCGCTGCTTTATTTCTCTTCTTTTTGTTTCCATGTCACTTAAAGGCAAAAAGGATTTTGGACAGGCCCTGTTTCTTTCACGTCATTGCTGGAATTCTATAAAGGGAAATGACATCTGGGAAGCTCACACAGAACATAAGAAGCGCCAGTGGCCAGCACTTCCTCCTGTCCTGTTCGTCCCCACTTCTTAAGACAGCTATTTCCAACCGTCTTTGTGCCTTCCACACCCCCTTTACTTCTCACCTCAACTCTGAAAAGGATCTCCTATTTCAGAAGTGAGAGAACTCTTATCTCCCCACTGGCTCACACCTTAACTCAGAAGTCTGGCCAATGTCTGCATTGATCAAAGTTGGGGAAATTAACAAGGGTTAGCTAATAAGATGAAATGGCGTGCTATTTATTGTCTTTCATCACTGATAACACTCTAATTAATGCCATAACTACCTAATCTTTTTTATTATCAGCATCAGAAACAGAGTAGTTAAAAAGACTTTTCTGCTTTCATGTGAGAAGTGCTGTAGTCTGGGGTTGTCTTTTATCTGCTGAACTTTTTTTTTTTTTTTTTAATTGTTGGAACATAGTTGCTTTAGAATGTCCTGCTTGCAATGCGGTACAGCAAAGTGAATTAGCCATGCATATACATGTGTGTTAGTTGCTCAGTCATGTCCAACTCTTTGCAAACCCATGGACTGTAGCCTGCCAGGCTCCTCTGTCCATGGGATTTCCCAGGCAGGAATACTGAAGTGGGTGGCCATTCCCTTCTCCAGGGGATCTTCCCAACCCAGGGATCGAACCTGAGTCTCCTGCATTGCAGGCAGATTTTTTACAGAATTTTTACTACCAGGGAAGCTGTATACATACATCCCCTCTTTTTTTGGATTTCCTTCCCATCTAGGTCACCACAGAGTTTCAAGCAGTGTCCCCTGAGCTATGAAGTAGTTCTCCTTAGTGATCTATTTTATACATAAATGCTGGAGAGGGTGTGAGAGCAGGGAATCCTCTTACACTGTAGGTAGGAAAGTAAATACAGCCACTATGGAGAACAGTAAGGAGTTTCCTTTAAAAACTTAATTAAAAAAGGAACTTATTTTTAACTGCTGTGCCCTCAAAAGACTCAGAACTTAAATGCCCATTCTGCCAGTCATCTAGACTCCCTTCCCTGACACAGGACATGTATCTACACACAGGCCTGGCTTTAAGTCTTTCCCTTCACCAGGAAGAGGAGTGTCCATCTCTCTGTCCCTGTTCTATCAACAATCTACTGTCTCTTCTGGATCATTAATGGTCTCTTTTTCCACTGTCTTTTTTCCAGTTATATAAAACATCCTGAAAATATTTCACCTTCTGTTTTCACTCCAGCCTCTGCACTTGGGTGATCATCCCCGCCAAGACAGCTCCTGCTGAGTGCACTAGTGATCTCCTTATTGTTAAATACAACCCCATATTCCACCTTTTTTTTCAGTTTTATTGAAGCGTAACTGACCTACATTACCATGCTGGCTACAGGTGCACAGACATAATGATTCAATATTTCTGTACATTACAAAATGAGCACCACAGTAAGTCTAGTTACCATCTGTCACCATACAGAGATACTGCAGTGTTAGTCAGTCTGAGCCCCATGTTGTACATTTCATCTCTAACTTTTATTTTGTATCTTAATCTCCCTCATCCCCCATCCACCTCCCCTCCAGCAACCACCTGTTTGTTCTCTATGAGTCTGTTTCTGTTTTATGTATTGTGGTGCTGGAGAAGACTCTTGAAAATCCCTTGGACTGCAAGGAGATCCAACCAGTCAATCCTAAGGGAAATCAACCCTGAATATTCATTGGAAGGACTGATGCTGAAGCTCCAATACTTTGGCCACCCGAAGTGAAGAGCCAGTTCCCTGGAAAAGACCTTGATGCTGGAAAAGATTGAAGCCAAAAGAAGAGGGCGGTAGGAGGTGAGATGGTTAGATAGCATCACTGACTCAATGGACATGAATTTCAGCAAGCTCAGGGAGATAGTTAAGGACAGGGAAACCTGGCGTGCAGCAGTCCATGGGTCACAAAGAGCTGGATGCAACTTAGCAACTGAACACCAATAACAAGAAGATTCTATGCACTGTTCGTCTTTCGCCATCTGACTTATCTCACTAAGCATATACCTCCAGGTGTACTCGCGCTATCACACAGGTCAAGCTTTAATTAACTTTTCTGGCTGAGTACTATTCCACTGTGCACACGCATGTGTGTGTGTGAGTGCACACAACACCTCTTTCTACCCATTCATCTGTTGATGGATACTTAGGTTGCGTCCATATCCTGGCTATCATAAATATGTTGCAATGAACACAGAGGGTATGCCTATCTTTTCAAATTAGTATTTCTATTTCTTCAGGAAAATAGCCAGAAGTGGAGTTGCTGGATCATATGGTAGTTCTATTTTCCCCTGTTGCACTTTTTACTTTAAATAACTTTGGGGAGGCATTTGGCTCTATCCATCACTCCCTGTTTAAACTTTTTAAAAAGTAGTTCTTTTCACTTCTACAATTCCCCTCCTTGCCACTTTTCCTCCTGTCTCTGAAGCCCTTCCCTCAGAGCATGCAGTTCCTTTGCACATGCATCCTAGGATGCTGATACCCTACTTCATCCCCAGATTCCCAAAGTGTCTTCTTTCTTCACTCAAGGTACTTATCCTGGGGATGACATCTACTTTATAGATTAACTACTACTCAAACATTGACAAATCCAAATCTAAGTGTTCCATCTAGACATCCTTCCTGAGTTTCAATGAGAATTACCAACAGTCAGATAGCTTCATGTACTTTCCACTGGTGCCTCAAAGTTAACATGTCCCCAGCTCAACTCCACCATCTCTGCCTCCAGCCCTGCCCTCCCTCACGGGTTCCCTGTCTCAGCAAGTGATGTCACCATCCTCCCAGTTGGATCTGATCACTATAGACAATAAATCACTCATCAACACCTCCCAGGTTATTTCCCTTCTCTGTTCCCACTACAGCCAATACCTTATTTCCAATCTTCATAATTTCTCACTGAGATCCTTTCAGTAACCAACTGGCTCACAGCTTCAGTTTCCTTCTTATACTTTAGCTCTTTCTCTAATTTTTCCACAATGGGAATTTATTAATGATGCATTCAGTAATAATAAAATACTGTTTTTAATACAAACTAATTTCATTGTTTAATACCTTTTCATTTTTAAGCTTAAATTTACTTAATAAAATTTTAAATTTTAATACTTAATAAAATAATAAAAAAATGTTTTAAAATAGTGTCTGTGAGGTATTCCTGGCCAATAGTTCATGGTTGAGCAAGTTAGACTAGCCTGTGACACTGGACTTCTATCAGACCGCAGAGTGTGAACCCACCTCCCCATATTATGTGGTGTTCCCTGTGTCACTTAGGACACTCATTTCAGCAGAAGTCAAATCAAAGGCAGAACAGCAGGAAATAAAGGAGGAAACTCAGACCCAGAGGTCAAGGTTCAAACCCTACTTCTGCTCACGAGCTACATGGAGAGGTTAAATTAGTCTCTGAGGCTATTTCCTCATGAGGGCCAGAGGGATAATATAACATCCATAACAGGTCTATGAAGGAGCAATCTGTCTTACGTGACAGCATTTTAACAGGAGTTTTTCTGAAAGTAAACTATGAACCATGGATGGTGACAGAAAAAATGAAAAAATATCTATGACTTATTTCACAGTCTAACTCCAAAAACTTTTCTCCCCTTCTACTCCAGTATATCTTTTCCCTAAGTTTTTCCTGTACTTTTTCAGACTCATCTTGCGGTCCCAGCTTGTTCACTGTCTTAAAAGGTGGAGTCACACTTTCTCTCTTCTGATTCCCTCTATGGAGTCCGCTGGAAGGCCTCTGCACAGAGACTGCCTGGCAAATGCTCAGGGTAACCAACAACGGCTTAGCAAGGGCTTGGGCCCAGTCCTTTGGTCAGCCCTGGAAAGCACTCTCGAGGCTCCAAGAAGAAAGATTCTTTACGTGGAGGGACGGCAGGGGCTCAGGTGCAAGGGGGCAGGGAGCAGGACCCAGCGCCTTACCTTTGCACTGCAGACCCTGCCGCAAGAGGCCCCACAGCAAGGAGCCACAGTGGTCGCAGAAGGTGGGGACCTTGTAGTTGTGGATCCCGAACTTGTGAGGCATGTTGACACTGAACCGCTGGGAGCCCACTGCAGGGACGGGAAACCACACCGTCAAAGCCACGCTCTGAAGCTCCCGGGAACATGGTGAAGACAGCCTTCCTCCCAGGGCCCTGACCACACCTTCTCTGTGGACTCTGGTCCCCTACCAGTCCCATCTGGGACTCCAGGCCTCCAAATCCCCTGGCACACAGCACTCAATCTGCACCTCACATTTTGGCCTTGAAGAGTTGTCATTAGGGGACAGGACTGTGGGATCAATGAGACCCTGGGGGCAGAAGAGGCAGGGAACATGTTACTGTAGGTGCTGAAGACGTGCTGGGTCGATACTAAGAGGAGAGTCATGGTCTCCCAGGACTGGCCCCAGCGGATGTGGTGACGACCCAGGTAAAGAGGTAGGGAAGCATCACAGGTGACTAGGAGGGCTGTGGGGGCAGGAGAGCTGTGTGACCCTCAGCTGCAGCCACTAAGGGCTCTAAAGTATCAGACGATGGTGAGTGAGAATGATGACAAACGCACAAGACTGCTGCAGGATCAGAGAGCCTGCGGGCACCCGGGAAGGTGGCACAGGGGTAGTTCAGATGCACACAGCACTCAGAGGAAGAACAGCAGCAGAGGGCTGAGCAAGCCCAACAGCAAGGACTCGGGGCGGGGGTGGGGGTGGGGGGAGAAAAGGCAGAGAGAGAGAGAGAATCGGAAGATTAAAAGCCAAGGAGGAAGACAAGGAAGGAAGAGGACACACAGAGAGAGCATTCTTGGTTAGTCGGGGAATGGCAAGAGTCCCGAGTGTGAGCACAGAGACACAAGACAGGATGAGGGCATCGGCCAAGTGCCGTGGCCGAAGTTCCAGGGAGCCCATCGGCAGAGCCCCCTTTTAACGAGAGGGTATTAGATGCTTGGTGTTTAGAGCCATGTGGGTGTGGGATGTATATGTATGATGAGTGTGTACATGCCTCACACTTCAGGTGGTTACACAAAAGAGTGAAATTGAAGGTTCGTCCCCCGAGGGCTGTGCCCAGCAGAGGGCACAGTCATCACCCTGATGGGCCAGGATATAATAACTAAAAGACACTGGGCTCAGAGAGCAGCAGGCCAGACAACCAATTCCACTACACTAAGAAACCCAATCAATCTCTGGCAATTAGTCTCTCTTGGGACATGTACCAAGTTTGGGAACTCGCCTCATGGGTAACTTCTTTTTCAGTGCTCAATATGCCAGAAAATACAGTCAGAAAAACTAGGTCACAGATTAAGCTGGGTTCTGTGCCTCTAGCCTGCATGGCATGAAGTCACAAGGTCTCCTTCCAAGGAGGTGTGAAAGAGGTTTAAACATCTGCAGAGGTTCACAATTGATAAAATTTATGAGATCATTTTTTAAAAACTTATTGAGACTTAGGAGCTCCTTAAGAGCAGGAATCATGTATTCCTCTTTGTTTCTGTGGGTCACGGAGCAATCATCTGGCATACAGGAAGTGCTCAATAACTGTTCAATAAAATGTCCCTGAGAAGAAAGACACACAGCAAGGAAATTATCTTTTTCTTTCATTTACTTAAAAAGCTAATGAGAGTAACAGCATGCTTATGGTTGCGATCCTAGAACAGGAGTCAGGTTAGCCAGGTGAGTGACTTGCGATTTCCTACCACGACTGTAGAGCCTCAGAAAATGACTTTGGTGCTTTGGGCTGCCTGCTTTCCAGGGACGTGGAATGCTCAGTCTAAGCCTCGTCCCTTCCTGCTTTCCTGAGATGGTGTGAAATCAGAAGGAGATGGAAGTGCATTCCATAAAGATGATTTGGGTGTCAAGGTGTCACTTTGTTGAACTGTTTTTAAGAAGCAGGTAGAAGACCCTGCTTCTTAAAAATAGAAGGGACTCCTTTTGGAAGCCTAATTATAAACCTCAGTTCAGTTCAGTCGCTCAGTCGTGTCTGACTCCTTGAGACCCATGAATCGCAACATGCCAGGGCTCCCTGCTCATCACTGTCTCCCAGAGTTCACTCAGACCATCCATCGAGTCCATGATGCCATCCAGCCATCTTATCCTTGGTCGTCCCCTTTTCCTCCTGCCCCCAATCCCTCCCAGCATCAGAGCCTTTTCCAATGAGTCAGCTCTTCGCATGAGGTGGCCAAAGTACTGGAGTTTCAGCTTTAGCTTCATTCCTTCCAAAGAAATCCTAGGGTTGATCTCCTTCAGAATAGACTGGTTGGATCTCCTTGCAGTCCAAGGGACTCTCAAGAGTCTTCTCCAACACCACAGTTCAAAAGCATCAATTCTTTGGCACTCAGCCTTCTTCACAGTCCAACTCTCACATCCATACATGACCACAGGAAAAACCATAGCCTTGACTAGACAGAGCTTAGGAGGCAAAGTAATGTCTCTGCTTTTGAATATACTATCAGGTTGGTCATAACTTTTCTTCCTAGGAGTAAGCGTCTTAATTTCATGGCTGCAGTCACCATCTGCAGTGATTTTGGAGCCTCCCAAAATAAAGTCTGACACTGTTTCCACTGTTTCCTCATCTATTTCCCATGAAGTGATGGGACCGGATGTCATGATCTTCGTTTTCTGAATATTGAGCTTTAAGTTAGCATGTGAGATGAGTGCAATTGTGTGGTAGTATGAGCATTCTTTGGCATTGCTTTTCTTTGGAATTGGAATGAAAACTGACCTTTTCCAGTCCTGTGGCCACTGCTGAGTTTTCCAAATTTGCTGGCATATTGAGTGCAACACTTTCACAGCATCATCTTTCAGGATTTGAAACAGCTCTACTGGAATGCCATCACCTCCACTAGCTTTGTTTGTAGTGATGAGTTCTAAGGCTCACTTGACTTCACATTCCAAGATGTCTGGCTCTAGATGAGTGATCACATCAACGTGATTATCTGGGTCTTGAAGATCTTTTTTGTACAGTTCTTCCGTATATTCTTGCCACCTCTTCTTAATATCTTCTGCTTCTGTTAGGTCCAGACTATTTCTGTCCTTTATCGAGCCCATCTTTGCATGAAATATTCCCTTGGTATCTCTAATTTTCTTGAAAAGATCTCTAGTTTTTCCCATTCTGTTCTTTTCCTCTATTTCTTTGCATTGATCACTAAAGAAGGCTTTCTTATCTCTTCTTGCTATTCTTTGGAACTCTGCATTCAGATGTTTATATCTTTCCTTTTCTCCTTTGCTTTTCGCCTCTCTTCTTTTCACAGCTATTTGTAAGGCCTCTCCAGACAGCCATTTTGTTTTTTTGCATTTCTTTTCCATGAGGATGGTCTTGATCCCTGCCTCCTGTACAATGTCACGAACCTCATTCCATAGTTCATCAGGCACTCTATCTATCAGATCTAGGCCCTTAAATCTATTTCTTACTTCCACTGTATAATCATAAGGGATTTGAGTTAGGTCATATCTGAATGGTCTAGCGGTTTTCCTTGCTTTCTTCAATTTGAGTCTGAATTTTGTAATAAGGAGTTCATGATCTGAGCCACAGTCAGCTCCTGGTCTTGTTTTTGTTGACAGTATAGAGCTTCTCCATCTTTGGCTGTATAGAATATAATAAATCTGATTTTGGTGTTGACCATCTGGTGATGTCCATGTGTAGAGTCTTCTCTTGTGTTGTTGCAAGAGGGTGTTTGCTATCTGATTGTAATCCCACCCAGGGTCTATCTCACACTAATGGCCTATGATTGTATGATATTTATTTATTTCACTAAGAATTAAAAGTATGTCTTTGAAATCAACTGTCGTGAACACAGATAACTCCTCTACTCACATTCACATCTGTCATTTTGTTGAAGAGGTTTTTTTTTTACCTCTGTTAGTGGATCCTCTCTTCTCCCAATTACTCAGTTAAGAGAAACCTGGCTTCAAGTCAAATTTTCTTTACTCCTAACAACTTTTGTACCAGTCAATCTGACACTAGTTTCTAAGATGAGGAGAACATAGTACAGTGGTCAAGAGCTCAGACTCCGGAACAGACTGGCTGGCGCTTTCACATACTGGGCTGTGAGGCTTAAGGCAAGTTACTTTGACCTCTCTATGCTTCTGTTCTCTCTGTTGGAAAATGAAGATAGATCCCATTAAGGTTGTTATGGCTTTAAATAATATATGATAAAGTGCTTAAATCAGGGCACAGTGAGTACCCAGTGAATGTCAGCTATTGTTACTGTTGTGGTTCTTCCAGCCTCTTAAGTGTTCCTTAGATTCGCTAATCCCACTCCACTCCTCCATCACCTCATAAAGATAAGGCTCCTGCCAATGTGTTCTGTCTCTCACTGTTTATGAGCTGTGTGGAGCCCTTGACATGTCAGTGAGTCCTTTCACTGTTTAGATGAGATAATGACATAAAATAACTCAGATTTTCCTCTGGGCTTTCATTTGGGGACCATACAACCCTTGGCATCATATCCACACACACACAAGCCTGACTCTGAGCTGCTCTCCTTCTGTAGACCGTACCTCATGCCGGAAGGCTGTGGACAACTCCCTTCATTTTTGATCAACACAATGAAGAAAGCAACAGGACCTCAGAGAGATAAGGTTTTTCTTGGGGACCACAGAGGAGGCAGTGGAGGGTGGGGATGGCAGGGAAGAAAGCCCAGAATTTCAATGTTATAAATATTTACCTCGTCGGGAGTTTCCTGTTTCTTTAATCCAGCACACTTCGTAATTATGAGCTCATGGCATCTCTTGTGGACCACGCAAGTGCAGACTGCAAACAGTAAAACATGAGAGAGCTGAGCGACAAGCAGGGGAAGAAAGGCTGCATCCCGGGACTCAATGAGGTCTCTGCGGAGCAGCGAGGGGAGCCCTGCCCCTTCTGTCTCCAACGCAGAGTCTTCTGGTAATGCCCTACCTGAAGCCCTTTATGCAATCACTTCAAAGCGTTCTGCCATCAGAGCCATTAGGGTTTCCTAAATGCTCTGGAGAAGAATGGACCATTTATATCCAAAGGGCGTCAGCAGTTTTCTCTAGTTCCAGGAGTACCAATCAATGTTCTTGCTTCTCTGTGCCAGCGTCAGGAAGCAACCGCCCAGTTGTGAAGCACTGTCGACCCAGGGCGCTGCGGCTCCCTGTGTTCCTCCCTCCAGGTCCCTCCAGGGCTGGCTGGGGTGGTAGAGGGCCAGCAGCACATGAGCGGCTGTTCTGTGACTTAGAAGTTCTCTAGCTCCTTGACCTGGATATACCGTTTGTGCCAAATTTAAAATTTTTCATTGTATGTAATACTTCCCCAAGAAATGGCTGACACTCTGTCTGTAGTATCATGGGCCAGAGTGGGCAGTAGGTGATGCAAGGAACCTAAGAACTGTCACACGTGTAACTGTTTGTTCACACATCACCTCCAAGACACAGCCACGTCCCACAGAAGCTACCCGAGGCCCCCAGGGGTGAGACTCAAGTCAACTATGACTGGTCTCCCAGTTCCAACCACAGAGAAGCCTCAGCCTGACCTCATTACATACCACCCTCCAGTTCTACATAACTTAACCTTGCATTTGTAGTCAATTAACTGGGGAATAACAAACCCTTTCATACTTTCAAGCAACTGTTAAATGTTTAAGAGTTAATGGTGATACAGAAGAGACCAAAAAAAAAAAAAAAAAAGAAAGAGAGAGAGAAAGAAGCAGCAAGGACCATGAGTGAGAAAGAATAGAACAAGCAGGGCAGGAAGCTTCTTCAGGGAGCTGGAGAGTGGGGAGCTAACAGAACACAGAGAACCTGGTTCAGGACATGGGGCAGGGTGGTGGGGGGCTCCAAAGGGCATCTTCCTGAAGCTTTCCATCTCATGGGGAAAGAAGAAGGTGCACCGAAAACACTGCACCAAAAGGCTGAGCCCCCTGGGCCACCTGCAGATGGTGGTCCCCAGAGGCTCTCCTATACATCTACTCCCACACAGCTACAGTGGAGCGATGGCCAGGCAGGGACAAAAGAAAATCGGGGTCTCGCTTTGCAGACAGAGAGCATGACCATGCAGGGCCTATAGAGCTCTGAGTCTCATCCAACCCAGCCCCTGTTTCCACAGGCAGTCGTGATCTGAACTGACCTGTGGTTCCCAGGGATTTACTTCATACAACTCGCTCTTACCTTGACATTGGTATCCCTGCTTTCCTATGACACCCCTGAAAAGAAGAAAACAGCTCTTTAAGAAAATGAATTCCAGTAGGTCAAAAGCCACACAAAGCCACCCCACTCTGGCCACTGCCCACAGCATACCAAATGCTGAGTGGAGTCCACTCAGCACTGGGGTAGTAATCTCGCTCCCGCTTGAAGGGTGCCTTAAAACGACTCCTTCTGAAGGCCATCAAGAATAGCCCCAGTGCTTGGAATGTGTGCAAGGTTTGGTCAGGGTTAGGGCTCAGTTTCCTATACAAACAGCCACTCCAGGGGCCCAGCTGTGTTCTGGAAAGCCCCAGAGACCCTGCTTGCTCCCATGGGCCTCAAGTCATTGAGTGTGCCCTTCTTTGCAGACAGTTGTGGAGAAGGGTTCTCGCTGGCAAGCATATTCCCTGAGCATTCCACGAGTAGTCAAGGTTTATGGGGCAGAGTGTGGCCAGGACTGGGATTTCAATCTACCATTTGGGTAAAGGCTAACATCACAGATTCCTTCCATGGCCAGCATGGATCCCTTAGGGCAGGTTTAGGGTCAGCCTGGACCAGGACAATCCAGCCAACCTGGCCCGAGCCCTGTCCTCAGGACACCACCACCAACTAGTCAGCTCCCTGCAGTGCCCAGTCCAGTGAGAGGAGCCAGAAGTCACTGGGGCTACAGCTAAGGGAATCCAGAGTTCAGTCATACTGGCCATGGGCTTAGAGGAGACCTGAATCTCTAAGGCTAAGCTTTCAGAACCTGTTCCCCAATTCTTGACCAAAATACAGAGCTACAGGTCAGACGGCTGTCAGTCCCAGGAGTAAGACGTGTCCGTGGATGGAGCTGGGCGTTATTTCTGCTTTAATCAGATTGGCTTTGCTCTAAGCTGTGTCACCTTGGATGTCCATGCCAACCTCTGTGCCTAGTTCCAGAACATCACAAGGATGAGACGAGGTGTTCCTGGACACCATGGGAATCCAGGGGGTCCTGAGTGCAATTTGAACGTTCCCCTTCTGCACTCATGCTGCACTATGGCCTTGCTCACTCTCCTCCATGGGATGGCCAACATGCGAACCCCACATCAGTTCCAGAGAGCTAAGAGAGGTGGCTAGGAAGGCTGAGCATGAGCTATTCGTTGCGCTCACCAGGGTGGAATCAGGTCTCTGACACATCCTAGCTGTAGGGCCATAGGCTGGTCTCATTTCTGAGCCTCGGTACTGTTGTTAGTGGAATGGTGTTCATAATGCATAGCTCATAGGATGTTGGGAAGAGTTAGAGATTTCCAGAGCCAAAGAGAAACCCTGACGTATTCATCAAAAGTTCCCCTCTAATCCCCAAGGCCAGTATTCCTTGTCCTTCTCCACCTCCCAAAAAGGCCTACTACTTACCTGTTTCTGCCTATCAAAATCCTAGTCATCATAAAAAGAGAGTTGCCACCTCCTCCAGGAAGCCTTCCCTGAGTACTCCAGCCAATGCTTCTCTCTTTTCTGAAATCTCAGCATCCTATCAGCACCAGTGTTGTGACAGTTACTAAGAACTGCTTTGTATTATAAATATTGGCAATGGACTATTTTTAAGCTTTCTATGAAAACACTTAAATGTATAAAAAAATAGAGAGATGAATATAGTAGACCCTCAAGTACCTGTGAGTAACTCCAACAATGCTAAATTCATGGCCAGCCTTGTTTCATCTCTACCCCTAGCCCCTCACCCCTCCTTCCAGTTATTTTTTTTTTAACAAATCTAAGAAATCCATCATTCTGTTGGTAAATATTTCAGATTCCCTCTCTAAAAGTTAAGAGTTCTCTTTAAAAAAACCACAAACCACAATACCATCATTGGTTATAAAATCTTAACTCCTTAAATATGTGATATGATACGATCCTACATATCTCCATATGTAGGAACCAGGAATCATAGTTTCTTCTTCCCATCTAGCCCCCCAAGCACCACTCAGCCTTGAAGAACAGTCTTCTGTAGTCAAATAAAGAATTAAAGCACATAAGCATTTTTTACATAAAGTGTCCAATCTCCTGACCCATTTACCTCTTGCTGCCAAGAAGTCAAACTGAGAGTTTTCCAGAAAAGAGGACCTTACCAGATAAAATCTCGGCAGTGGGAACAGTAGGTGGGCTGCCGAAGGTAGGTGGCCATGAACTTGTGGCCGTTGACCTGGTGGACCCTGCGCCTGACAGCCCCCTGCCGCTTCCTGGGCCGCATGCGCTCCCGAAACACACGCTCTTCATTGTCTTTAGGGGCTGAGAAGGGACAAGAGCACAGAAGAAAATACAGTCTGGGTTAGCATCCCTTGAAAATAACCTTCTGTGGGAGAGTTACTCCAGCCTGGGAGATCTGGAGGTTTGGTGGGGGGCAGCCTCCGCTGGTGGCTGCTGATTGAGGGGTCTAAAGAGCCTCACTGCTTAGCTCCAGTGAGTACGCACCATGCGACTGCAAAGCCCAGACTGTGCACTCTCCCACAGGAGCTGTACTCAGCATCCATCCCAGCCCTACTCCTGCCCCAGGTGTGGCCGCTTCACTCCTCCCCACGCCAGCCACACGGTGCAAGGGTGTGGGGTCAGAAGCTCAGGTTCAAATCTTACTGAAGCTTCTGAGGAGTGGCCTAGGACTGCTTGTCTCCTCATCTGGAGCCTCTGCAGGCCTTGTCCTCTGTCAGTGGGGATGCGGGTGCTGGCCCTAAGGGGTGTGGCTTGGAGTCAAGGGTGTGACTTCCCTCCCCACCCAGACGCCAAGCTCAGAGAGGTAGCTGCCTAATAAACTCGACTTCTCTTCCTCTTCCCTCTCACCTAGAGTAAAGCAAAAAGGAGCCTTTCCCTAAAGGTTAAAAGGAGAGGGACACAGAACACTGTGAAAGCAGATAGTTCCTAAAAGGTTCAAGACCCATCACCATGGGCCTTAAGTCCTACTGGAGACAGAAAGATCTTCCCCACTTCTTCCTTCCCTTTCTTTCAAAGACTGTCCCAAACCTAAGAATACCCTGCAAAGGGACAATAAAAATCATAATGACCATTGAGTACTGAATGTGCCACCACACATCCCAATACATACATCAATGCCCCAATCCCCAGTGTGATAGTTGGGGGGACCATTAGGAAGTAATGAAGATTAAATGTAGGCATGAGGGTGTACTGCATAATGGGACGAGTGCTCTTATAAGAAGAGGAAAAGACCTGAGCCCGCCTGCTCTCTGCCATGAGAGGATACAACGAGAAAGCGACTGTAAACCAGCCAAGCAGAAAGTCCTCACCAGAACACAAAGATCTTGATTTCAAACTTTCAGCCTCCAGAACTGTGAAAGTAACTCTCTGCTGTCTAAGCCTGATTTCTATGGTATTTTGTTAAAGCCTGAGCAGACTAACACAGTGACAGTGCCTGTCAAGGGCTTACACTCGGGTGTTAGTCGCTCACTGGGGTCCAGCTCTTTGTGACCCCATGGACTGTAGCCCACCAGCCTCCTTTTGTCCATGGGAGTCTCCAGGCAAGAATACTGGAGGAGGCTGCTGTTTCCTTCTCCAGGGGATCTTCCTGACCCAGGGATCGAACCTGGGTCTCCCGCACTGCAGGCAGACGCTTTACCATCTGAGCCACCTTAGGTGGCTGTGGTAGGTGCCATGCTAAATGCATCGTGTGTGATAACTCACTGAAGCATCAAGGCCCCAGCCGAAGGGTACTGCTATCACCCCATTTCTTGGATTTGCAAACTGAAGAATGAAGAGCTCAAGTAACCCTTTCTGTTAATCTTGTCTAGTGGTAGAGCCCTAGAGATGGGAATGGCAGTCCACTCCAGTGTTCTTGCCTGGATTCCATGGACAGAGAAGCCTGGCAGGCTATAATCCGTGGGGTTGCAGAGTCGGACATGACTGAGTGACTAACACACACACAGTGCTAGAGCCCAGATTCTACCAGAGAGGGAGAGAGAGGTCCCTGTTCCACTGGCCACCTGCTGCTCTGAGGGACAGCCCTCTCCCCCCGCAGCAAGTCTCCAAAGCTCTCACCCGGTGGCTCTCATTAGGGAAGAGCTGGGCTGCCTGAGGCTTGCCCTAGCACAGAGAAGGCAGGCTACGGGTCTCCTGCCAGGCTCTTGACACTCTCAAGCAGCCCTGGAAGGTGGGTAAAAATACACTGGGAAGGCTGTATCCCCCCCACAGCCCCCTTGCACCAGCCAGCGCCCGTCACCCCAGCCTAACAGTGTCAGTCCTGAGGGCAATAAGCTTCACCCCTCATGGGCCTCCCTGAACACAAGGTTCCCTGCAGTGGTGGTCATGTGTGTCAACCAAACGTCTGTTTAATCCAAGAGCATCTTGTCAATCTAAAGAGGGTAAGGGTGGACAGAACATCAAACTGAAGGAGGGAAAGAACAATGGGGAGGAAACGTCCAGCATGTGCCTTGAGAGGGAAGCAGCCTCCAAGCAAACGTGCAGAACTGTTGACTGGAGGCGGCTCGCAGGGCTCCCAGGCGGTGTTCTCAGGACTGCCCCTTAATGGCCCAGAAGGGGATCTGCCTGTGGACCTCCTGCTTCATACCCCACAAGCAGGGGTTTCCTTTTTAACTGGTGCCTACTGCTTCACAAAGTCTCTGACACTGATTACCTGCTGGGTAGAGAAAGCCCACACCACTTTCCTACTTTCTACAGCCTAGAGGGTAAGACCCAGCAGAGCAAATTCACAAGGAAAGGTCCTGCTTCTAACTAGAAATGTCTACATATGCAAACACATGCATAAATATGACAACCATCACTCAGTTGTGAAATTAGAGGTGACTTTCATTTCTGCTTCATACTTTTCAGTATATTTAGAAATTGCTATTTTTATAAGCTGGAAAATGTGGTATTTTAAAAAACAAATCTTTTCAATAGCCCTTAGTTGCTACAAAACTGATTGACAAAAAATCCACCACCCCCCCCAAACTCAGCCTTGGGGTAGCTCAGGCGAGGGGATGGGAATTCTCTTTGTACAAAAGCATCCGTCAATTTCTTTCACAGAAGGTGTTACCATGGAATGTACATCAACAGTACGCTCTAATGCATTTAAAATGCAATGTGATTTACAAACTCCTCAGATTTTCTAGTCATCTTGATTCTGGAAATTGTGTTTTCAGTCAAAATGGTGAGGGGTTAATCTAGTTTTCTCAAAGAAGTGCTGCTATATGGGGGGCTATAGGGATACCCGAGGGCCTTATTTCTCAACTTTTTATAGAAATGACCATAGTAACCAAACTGGACGTTACAAACTGTGTTTAATTGATTTAATAGATAAATGCAGCATCCAGTTAATTTAACTGCACTTGCTTTTTAAAAATTCACTTATTCTTTAATTGAAGGATAATTGCTTTACAGAATTATGTTGGTTTCTGTCAAACCGTAACATGAAACAGCCATGGGTGATTTTTTTTTTTTTACTTAAAAGTTTTAGTTTTATTTGTAAACAATTGCACAAGTCATTAGCAATGAGTATATTTTGATGTACTTGATATAACACACTGAGACTTTTTAAATCCTCTGTTGAGCCCCAAGATCTTTCCCAAGAGCCCTGTGGGGGTTCTAGAATGCACAGAGCCTGGGGCTGTGACCTCTAAGGAGCCTTTCTCCTGAAACTTCCCACCTGGAAAA